>JAILXH010219077.1:5215-23533 GCA_023558415.1 Piaractus mesopotamicus
AAATTCAACTACAACTGTAGCATTTAAACATTTAATTGCCAGCTGCCCGTTACATTGTGTGAACATCATGGCAAATGGTAGTGCTTTACTGTAGGGCACTGTTCATAAGGCTACATAACGACTACATAAGCTCAAAATTACATTATAAATGTTTATGTAGGTTTATCTCCTTGACTTGGCATATCACGTCATATTATCAGTATTATGTCACTGTGACATAATCTAATTACAACACCTATGCTGTTTCATCCAAGAACATGTCATGACACAATCTTATATCAGAAAAAAATCAATGTCACATAACATAGATGTTACGTCAATCTGACATCAAAAATGACAACGATAGCTACTGTAATAAGCATCTATAAGTGTTTCTGTAGGTCTATGCTAGTCATTATGAAGAGCTTATGCACAGTACATGGCTAAAAGTACACCTGACCATCATACCCCTATGAGCTTGCTGTACATCCCATTCCAAAATCATGGGTATTAATATGAAGTTGGCTCCCCTTGAACAGCCATGACAGCCTCCATTTCTCTGGGAAGGCTTTCCACAAGATTTTAGAGCGTGTCTGAGGGAATTTGTGCTCATTCAGTCAAAAGAGCATTTGTCAGGCATGAGAAGGCCATCAACATTCCAATTCATCCCAAACATGTTCAGTGGGTTTGAGGTCAGGGCTCTGTGCAGGCCACTGGACAGACTTGTCAAACTATGTTTTATGGACTTGTGCACTTGTGGTTTGTGCACAGTCATGCTGAAACAGGAAAGGGTCTTCCTCAAACTGTTGCCACAAAGTTGCAAGGATATAACTGTCTAAAATGTAGCATCGGCATCCTCCATTACTCATCCATCAGAGTGCCGGATAATGAAGCATGATTCATCACTCCAGAGAACACGTTTCCACTGCTCCAGAGTCCAGTGATGGCGTGCTTTACATCACTCCAGCCGACACATAGCACTGCACAAAGTGAACTTTGACTTGTGTGCAGCTGCTCGGCCATGGAAACCAGTTTGTAACTCCGTAGTGAGGAATGCAACAGATGATAGGCGATTTTTACATGCTACATAATTCAGCACTTAGCAGCTTCGCTCTGTAAGTTTGTGTGGTCTACTGCTTTGTGGCTGAACTCTTATTGCTCCTAGACTCTTCCATTTCACAATAATAACCTTACAGTTGACCAGGGCAGACCTAGCAGGACAGAAATTTCACAAACTGACTTGTGTTAAAGGTATTCTATAACGATTTCTTGTTTACAGTCAATAAGCTCTTCAGTACCATCCATTCTACTGCCACTGTTCATTTATGAAGACTGCATGGCTATGTGCTTGGTTTTGTACATATTTTAGCAATGGGTGTGGCTGAAACACCTGAACTCAATAATTAGGAGGGGCCCACATACCTTTGGCCATATAGTGTGGGTGTCATGTAGCCTTATAAACACTGCCCTACAGTGTAGTGTTACCAAATTAATTTTGGACAGACACTGTTATGACAGTGACTGTATAGATGTAGAGATGGGAAAAGAAGGAAAGAAGATTGTGAAGAAGACTGCAAGCCTACTGCAGTGAATAGCAAGCAGAAGCAGTGGTGGTGGTGTATATCTGATGCAGGGTATACAGATGAGGACATGCGTTGTTAGGGTACCTGTTCACGGCACACTTGGTCTGGAACACAGGCAGTGTTAGTGTCTATTTCACATTTCAAAACGGCCATGTTAATCGACTCCCTTCGTTGAACCTCTCGCCACAAATCAGGCAGAAAGGACTCTATTGCTGAACGCACAGCCTAGGCAGTAAGACAGAGTAGAGGCTTTTAGATTCATCTCAGAATCCACCTAAACCACATGAATAATTAGGACAGCAAGGTATGCCATGCATCTGCAATGTTCCAAGATCTCAACAATTTATGTATCCTACATCCAGACACGTGATACTGACAGTGAACTTGCACTGACTGGCTCACTCACCTGAACATTCCAGTGAGATACAACTATATTATACAAATGGATACACTAGGATGATAACAGCTAGTGGCAAAAACAGAGTCTAAACCAATCACAACAATCCACTGATGCTTATAAATCCAATCAGTGCAGGGAGTTCTGCTGTCAACCCTTTGCTTTGATCGGTTAAATTAATGTCAGTCCTGTGCAACATCCAAAAATTTAAAGCCGAGTTAGTCAGGCCCTGTTATTTCATATACCTCCCACTGGGCCCTGACAGACACAGAAAGACCCTCCATGTCTGCGAGTTGAGCCTCAGTGCAGAAGGCTCCGACTCCTTCTACAGCCTCCAGAAACCCTTCTAACACTGCTGGCTTAAGCTGCCGCAGTGCCCCCTAGAGGTAGAAAAGATTAATACAATATTAAACTACATGGAACAGACGATACTGCAAAATTCAGAGGAACACTCTTAAAAATAAAGGCACCAAAAAGGGTTCTTTGGAGTGATCTGAATAAAACCACTACTGGTTCCCTAAGAACTTTACAATGAAAGAACCGTTTTTATGAATAAGATTTGTGAAACAGAACAAAACATTTAACCGAAGCCTCAACAACTAAATAATTAAATAAGTACTTCATTGCACACTGTCTTTATTTCAGCTTCCATTCTGTTCAGAAGAGAGCTTTTCTCATGTTTGAATTTGCAGCACATTGAAAGATATTGACAAGTAAGTGTGTTTTTCTGTGTCATGTTTCACAGCTGTCATAACAAAGCCTCTTACAGTACTCTGCAAAAGTCAGAGACCACCCTTCATTTATTTAATGTCTAATCAAAACAGCCATTAAGTTATTCATTTTCCTGTGTAAAAAAAACATATTTAAAAGAGGATCATACATAAATGTCAACAAATTAACAGAGTATCAAATTTTACATAGCGCTGAGTTGTCTTTGCAGAGTGGAAAGACAAAAGCTGTTTATCTGATAGTGACAGGTTTGATAGTCTACCAGGTCTGCCACGGTTATTAATAGGAGTCCTATTTTTTCACTATATTTTAATAATTTTCAAGCCTGTTTTTGCATTTATTTCCCTTTGACCTTCTCCTTCCTTATGCAACGGGATTATCTTCTATTAGAAATATCTCCTAAATAAATCAATAACATATATTTTATATAATAAATGACGGGCAGTCTCTGACTTCTGCACAGTTTGTCATGCTAGAAAAGAAAGTAGTAAAGTACTACAAGAAGTTAATTTTTTTCTGGATTCACCTGCTTCCTCTTGGCTTGCTCTTCAGATATTACTCTGTTGCTGAAGATGGTGATGACCTCCTCTATGTGTTCGTGCAGACGCTGTTTGGCCTTCTCCATCCGACTCCTAGCCATGGCCTGAGCTCTAGAGTACACTTCAGCCTGTCCAGGGATCTGGGCAATGCCTGGAGTTTTGCCTTGGCCTCGCTGTCTTTGGCGTGCTCTGGGGCTCAGAGCTTTCGGCTTGGCCTGGGCTTGTTTCAGAGTGTGGGGTGAGATACCATGCTGGGTGAGTGTGGGTGTGTCACCCTGCATTTGCAGCTTGGTTTGGGCTTGTGGTGGTGTCTTGACATGTGGGTGTGTTACCTCCAGAGACTGGGGAAAGAGCTGAGCCTTTTCAAGAAGGTCATGTTGATGGTGTAGGGTAGTAGTTGTGGTTTGAGGCTTGGACTTGCATTGAGTATCAGTATGTTTTTGTTCTGAAGTCATTGGTTGAATACTGCACATGCTTTGAGAGCTGGTGTCAGAGACGGTTGAGCCTGGACACTGTTCAGGTGTCTCCAATGACATCCTGCTTTGACTCTGGCCTATACTTAAAATCTGAACCTCTTTTTCAGTCTCCATTTGACTCTGTTTTCCCAGAAGTGATGAGATCACAGCTGGGGTTTGTTTTAGAACATTGGGCTCGTCCTGAGGATCATCCACAGAGAGGACCTGAGGTTGGGTGCCAGGTTTGGTTTTTACCTGTTTCTGTACCTGAGAACAACCATAACTCTGTTGGCTCTTCAGCTGAGTTAGACTTTCTTGTGGAGTCTTAAGTCTCTGTAAGGTTCCTGCTTGAGGCTCTGGAGTGATGTATGCACGAACAACAACCTTTGGAGGAGGCTGACCACCTTCAGTCTCTCCCTCACGTTTTACTCCCATACAGCTAAGGGTCTCTATAATCTCCTAATAAAGAGAGAATGGGGAAAATTAGGTATTTAACAGGAGTCAAGATGCAAAAGTTTTGACTGACAGAAACATAATTCTATTTATTGCACATGCCATTTTATTTGTTTGTTTTATCTTTGTCTAACCAAGGACAGGGCTTCAAATTTGCTATGGCTGGTATCCCTATTCATCTGTGGCATGTTCATGTTAACTATGTCTATCTGTGCTGTCCCCGTCAAATCAGTAAATAGAATAAATATAAATTGAAATAAGAAGCTGTGCGTTAAACAGTTGTGTTTAGTGGCTACCTGGCAGTGTTTGACTGTGTGTTTTGCTCTGTCTTGTAGGGTAGATATGCTGAGATAGGGCAGGGAGGAGCTCATCTGCACACTTTCCAGTGTAGACTGCAGAGCCTGTGCCTCCGTCACCACCTGGCTTTCCAACTGCAGCCCTCTGCTGATCAGCTTCTATAATGAGAGCATACTGCATTCTGCTCTGTTCTGAATCCAAGTTTGGTCTGAAATGTGGTAAAATAAAACAGAAATGTATTGATGTTTTGTTTACTTTCACTCTGGGGTGAGGCCCCTGGTGCCTGTGTTGCCACTCCTTCAACTGTTGGCAGACCTCTATGGCCTCGGTACTCCAGTGACCCAGCTCAGCAAGCCTGCCTTCCAGCAGAGACGCCCCCTTCTGCAGGCCCTCACTAGCCTGCTCCACCCTGCTGAGATCCTCCCTCATCTGCTCACAGTCACACACAAACAGACTTACAAGCAGGTCCCGCTGGGTTCAGATAAATATTTCAAGCTTTATCTCTAATAGGGTGAAGAAGTGTGATTTTTCTTTTCAAAAGCTTTTGCTGTCACCTCTAGAATTGTGGTTTTGAGTTTCTGCAGCGCCTCCTCACTGAATTCTGGAGATGGAGATAAAGAGTCCAGATCTAACTCTGATATCTTCTTTACCATGACCTGGAAAGAGGATGATAGAATAAGACAGACATAGATAATGCGAATAAATAAACAGAGCAATACTACAATCGTATTGAAATGCTACAGTAACTCTCTGTGTTAAAGCTAGGCCATCTGAGATGAAGATTAGTGGCATGTGGTACCCGCAGTCTCTTTCTGTACTTGCACAGAGCTCCAGATGACACTTCCACAGCCTCTCTCAGTGTCCACCCTGCCTCCTGCAGCAGCATCTGTGTGGCCTGAGCACACGGAGATACACTACTAGGCTGCTGAGGTGCCACTGCCTGCAAAGTACGGGTGAAGACATTAGCATTAAAAATTACTCTAATTACATGCAAAAACATTAAATGTAGGGCCCAACCAATTTCCAATTTGGCTATGGTTCTATGGATTTGTCAGCACTGGCACAGTACCACTGATAAAGCACCCATATTTTAGGCAGACATATCTAGTTTTAAGAGAATCACTCATTTGAGCATTGCAATAATTCCATGCTCCAATGTCTTCAGAGATCCATCCAACCCTAAACTTTCATTTAGGAAACTTTTATGTGAAGAGAACTAACGACAAATAAGAAAACAGAGAGGTAACAGAATCTAACTAACTGCTAAAAATTCTTGGAAACCCCTGACTTTGTAAGTTTCTGCTGTTTAAAGAGTTTTAAAAACGTGACAATTAAAACAGATAATTACATCTGTTAATAAAATGCTGTTTAACTAAAACTATGGCTGTCTGTTACATGTTTGACCTAATAAAATTATATTGCCCAATTTTTTTGGGTATCAGATTTTTTAGCTCTTTAAATTCAATATCAGTACCAGTGAAAATATTTTCATATCAGTTGGTCTGTAATCAAAAGATCTGCTGAACATAAGACAAGAGGCTATTTTAAGTAAACTAAATGAGTTTTTGGTTAAGAAATTCATTTTTGCACAGTTTTCTGAAGGACAGAAACTTCTCTGGACAGCCTGAAGATGCACCTCTCCCTCTATACTCACAAATTTAGTCCTCTTGATGAAGTCAGCCCACTTTGTATTGAGTCTACTGAGCTCATCTGCCAGGGAACAGCTTGTGGAGCTCTCTGTCACCTCAATCAGGTAGTTGCCTGCTTCATTCAGCCTGGCCTGGCAAGAGCTCCACTCAGACAAGCTGAGGTCTTGTCTGGAGGTCTGCTGCATGACAAACAGACATGACAGAAGAGCTACTAAAGTTTAATAAGTATAGGATTTCCAAATAAATTCCAAAGATTATCTCCCTACAGCTCCTCTGACCATTTACTTAAAGAACAGATAACAATACTGTACATAACAACTCTGATTAAGGTTTTGCATGTCATTAAAAAAAAGGCAAATGTGTATGTAAAATTTACTGTAGAGGAAAAGGTTCTGTCTACTGTTTAAAAAGACAAATGAGTAATGGCAACTCAGTATACAAAAAAGTTTATATACAGTATAGTGCCAAATCAGAGACTGCCCTTTATTTTCAGTCAAACAGCCATTAGGTACAACTCATTCATTTTTCAGGAGATATTTCTGAGGAGATCAGATACAAGACAATTCTCTTACATAAGGAAGAGGAAAGTCAAAGGGAAAAAAAATAAAAGGGAAAAATGTTTAAAAAAAAATGATTAAAAGATACAGAGAAAATGGGACTTCTAACAATTGTGCAAGAACTGATAAGCCACCAGATAAAGGGCACTTTTTTATTTTTGAGAGGCCAAAAACAATAAAGCTCCACTCCTGCTTCAGATCTGAAAAAATCCACAGGTGTTTCTGTCCACTCTTCCACTGTGAGAAGACAACACTATGTGTCTAAAAAAATGTGTAACTGTCAGCCAAAGCTTTTACTGAGAAAAGCAAATAGACAAAAGAAGATAGGAAAATCTGCATTAAAACACGAAAACTGGACATCTGACACCTATGATTGTGAGAAGCAAAAAATACAACCAACCTCCAAGACTGAACTAGAAGTGTGGAAAAATATCCCTGCAGATTTCTTTTTAAACTGAAAGCAAGTCTCCAAAAAAATGGAAACTATAATAAAGAAAATAAAGCACGGATACACAAAATATCCACTGAGTTTCTGTAAAATAAGTTTTCAGCTGACACTGAAAAAATGAATACTTAACTAATGAATACTGAATACTGTACTTAATGGCTGTTTTTGGAAATTTAATAAATGAATGGGTGGTCTTAGACTTTTGCACAGTACTTTTTAAAAAAGATAAACGAGTGGGGACAAATCAATATTCTTTAGAAGAGATCTGTACTCTTGCAAAGCATGGCACACATTTGAGCGGTAACGTCACTTTTCCACAGATGGCACACATATGGTTAGCTAGTTTTACAACACACACATCCACTCCAGGGCTTATATTTGGTTAAATTCCACTATAAACCAGTCTGGCTCCAAGACTACCACCAATACTGCAGGCAATGCAGATGTGTTCAGCAAGCCCCCCCGCCTTAATGGGTTAAACACACACTGCGTCATTTTTGCCTAGTCAGCTGATTCAGTACCTCTTTCCCTGCAGTCTGAGTCTGTTCCTCTAGGAAGACCTGTAGAGAGTATGAGCAGTCATTGTAGGATTCCCATTCAGCCAGCACACGGCCCATAGTGTCCTTCACTGCAGCTGCTGCTTCTGCGCTCACTTCTATCTCCCTTTCAGCCTCCTTCACCTGCCTGCTCACTGCCCCAGAGGCCTCCGCTGCAGAACAGAAAACATCAGGAAAAAATTACCCATATCTTACAGAAAAAAACATTTTCTTTCCTATTTATTTAGCAGATTCACTCACCCAGGGCTGCCTTGCTTGTGTATGTACTGGCAGTCTGTTTCAGTTTATGAAGAGCTGCTTTTAGCATAGACACCAGGCCTTGTGTGTTGATACTATCCTAATATAACAGACAACAATGAACACTTCAGTTTATAAGTAAAACAACAAAAATCTTTCAGTTCTCAAGATGTTTAACTGGCTTTTAATTCTTTCTTTAAAGAAATTAGCAAAGCCTTCATCATTTAATGAACTTGGCTCAATATGTACAATCAGTCAAGATATGTTTGGTGTCTGAAGTTTGCTAGTTTTTCATGGTAGCCACACGGCTAATGTAGCTAACAAGCTTATGCACATCAATTAGCAAAGTGCAATCTGCATATCTAAATCATTACAACCTTGCCTCAAACAATGTTTAGCTGTAATCTCAAATAGACTTGATGATGTGGTTTCTGATACTGTATGACACCCTACTATCTATGAAAATAGACAAAGGTGTGTCACATAGCTCAAATTAGTAGTGGCATCAATGCAGTTAAGCATGCAGTTTGTAAAGTCCTAACCAGTAATTAGCTTCAGTGCAAAATTTAAGAAGGAACATTTCAGATGTCAAACATGTCTTCGGTGCAGTAAGGAGTGAATTGTGAGCATTTGATTTGTTGTCCCAGCACTGCAATATGACCTACATGCCAGTCCTGCATCAAGGACAGCACAGCCTCCTGATAGCCATAGGGTCCTCTCCAGGACTTCAGCTTGCTCTTAAGATGGCCTAAGAGCTCATGGACATGGTGCCACTGCTCCTGGTACTCCAGTTTGATGCCATGGTACTTTGCTGTCACTCTGGCATTGGTGAAACTATGGGAATGATAGTTTATATGAGTATGTGGAAAGGCAGTAAGAAGCCACTGATTGAAAGTAAAAAATTACTTGCACACCGTCTCTTCATTTCATCAAGCTTTTCAGCAGGGACTCGAGAGCTGGCATCATCCTCTGGGTTGCAGAACTGATGAAGCGTGTCCAAGTGGCCACTCATGTCCCCTAGCAAGACCTGAAGGGATAACAAATATTAAATATACTATATGTCCAAAGGTTTGCAGACATGTGATCATCCAAAGGTTCTTCTGAAATCAAGCGTATTTATAGGGAATTTCTCCCCCCTTTGTTGCAGTTACAGCCTCTACTCTTCTGGAAAGGCTTTACACTACATGTTTGAACTTTGATGAGAGGATTTGACTACACTCAGTCAGGTACTGATGTTGGAGGAACAGCTCTGGATCACAAAAACAATTCTACTGCTCCACAGCCCAATGCTGCGGGCTTCATACCCCTCTAGGTGAGGCCTGGCATTGGGTGTGACTACCTTAGGTCGTTCCAGAGCACCCCATTCTACTGGCAATGCTTTTCTATGGAGATTATACAAGCTGTGTGTGTAACTAAACTCCGGTGTCAGAAACGGATGAATCTTAAAGTAGCTGAATTCACCAAGTAGAAGGAGTATCTGGATACTTCTGGACTGATAATGTAAGGGAATGTATTTGACAACAAAATTGAATTGAACTGAATTGAAATGGTAGCCTTACAAACCTTGAGCTTCTCTTGCTTTTCTCTGGCATCTCTGGCTGCTCCTGCATGGTCTTCAGAGTCACCTTGCTCCTCAGACAGCACCGACTCCATATTCTGTAGCCATTTACCCAGATTGTGTAGAGGAGCAGGCAGAGCTGCATCCAGTTCAGTTTTGTACTGCTGCAACTGCAATAAACAGGCTGTCATGTTCACCATTTACATCTTAGCATTCTGTAATGTGTGATTCTCTCATATGAAACATTGTGCTGACGCCATGAGTGAAAGACCATCAACCAATGAGAGCTGTGCTGCAGTACAGCCAAGCTGAATGGAAAGATATACATATATTTTTTTCTTCCCTTTTTACATTTTCATGTTCCAACGTAACTATCACAGTGATCTGGCTGTTGTCTGTCATCTTTGTTTTGATCTAAAGTCACATTTGTTCCTAAGAAATTCTCAGGCTCTGATAGACAGGACTGTTCATGGGGTTACTAATTTGTGAGCGTAATCTGACAGTTTGTAGTGTCTTGTTCTTGTCGAATGTTAGGTAGGGAGGGCTTTGTTGATTAAAGGATGACTAAAGACTACAATCAGTGGTATCTTTCATTGTGTGAAGTATCTCATGATTTCAACATCAGGTAGGTTTGGAAAAATGCTGTAATGTGGGCCAGGCATTAGTAAAAAGAGAGAGTAACTAGATAAATATCATTCTGAATGTGTGTGCGCATGCTTGTTTAGAAACTGTCACAGTGCATCCATCAAAAAAAAAGCTGCCTCAGGTTTCTTTTACATAGCGAAAGGAAACATGGTAGCACATAAAAAGCTACGATTCCACACGCTTGTTCATTTTAGTGTGTCCAGTGATGACATATACACAACCCAACTACCTGGGGGGCAAACACTCCAAATATAAGTGTACATACTCATACTACAACTCACCCTCTCCTCCATAAGATCCCATGCCTTTCTCAGGGCGAGTTGCTCCTCGTTGAGTTTTGCACTGCGCTTCATTGCACTCAGCATTGACATCACTGGCCGTCGCTGCTCATAAAATGACCCTATAAAGGTCTGGAATGCCTGCATAAGATTCAAGTACAAATGAAGCACAGACAAATCATCATATGTACTGATAGAAAAGATTCAAAATACAATGAAATCTTAAACTTACCTGATACCTCTCTGCGTACCCTTCACCATCTGTCGAGGACCATACATCCAGCATTTCCTCATGAGCTTGCTGAAGCCAGCAGGTCATCTCTCTGACTTTCTGATTGGGCGATGCCTATGAGCATTTTGAGAGAAACAGAACTGGACATTGTTATTTGCTGTGGCTAAACTCCACAGCTTAGCAGAATTCCAGATATTACTATGTCTACTTTGAAACGCCTTTGTGGTTGAATCAACCTCGCTTCTACTCTGCTTTGCATGTGTACCTGACACAAGGGGGAAGCCAACACAGCAGGTGTGAAGTTGGTGGGAAGATTGATAGGAGAAAGGCACTTGGGAAAGAGTAGAGTTTGTAGCTACAGCCAAGAAACAACAGAAAACGTGAGCAAGAAGAAGATGTTAGGAGCTAGGCTCAGAGGTGGGGAAAGAGAACAGAAGAGAGAACAAGTACAGCTTCACATAAAAGATGAAAGATAAATGGAGCTAACATACACTGAAACAGATTAACGGCTTACCAGACATTAAACCCAGAATAAATTGTACTCTCAGTGGGAAATCTAGACTTTAGAAAATGTTCTCTAGGGCTTGTTAACCCTGTTTCCAGAAAACCTGCCAACATCTTTTAAAATCTCACCTCAAGGTCATCATCTGCTGAGGGCAGATCATTGGAGTACTGCAGGAACTGAGTCACATAGGTCATGATCGACTTCTCGTCTGGGTGACTAATATCAATATCTGAATGGACATATGAAAAGACATCTTGCACAATTTTCTCTTCTTAAATTACACTGAAATTATTCAAACTAAAGTTCATAATAAATAGCTTCAAATGACACACACCCTCAGGTTCAAGCAGTCTGGGTATTCCCAGCTCCTGCTGGGCTATGATGAAGGCCTCTTCCAGGTTTTGGAGGTTGCTCCTGGTTTCAGTTAGGGAGAGGTCCACCAGGTCTGGTCTCAGGGAGCAGAGGATGGCCAAGAATGCCACACCGTTCCTCCAGCTTGACTTGAAATCTTTGACACTGACAGAGCAGCCCACTCTGGGAAGAAAATGCTAATGAAGTAAAATGAAAGAAAATACAGAGCAGCAGAGAGAACCTGCTAATGTAGAAACTGGTAATATAGAGAAGTAAACTGTCACTGTCACATGAAAACCACATAATGTAGTTAGTTTTAACACTGTTTGGACATTTGACAAATAAACCAATAGAATTTGTCCAAATGTACTCGGAATAAAATCTTGCTACATACACATACATTAAAGATAAGAAAGTTTCCACTTAGGAGATACAGCAGAGTGGAAAAAGTCAAGAGACCACCCTTAATTTATACATTTTCAAATCAAAACAGCCACTGAGTACAAGTTGCTCATGTTTCAGGAGATATATTTTTGAAGAGACACAAGTTAATCCACTGGCATAAGAAAGGGGAAAGTCAAAGGAAACTCAAAGTTTTCAAAACAGAAATTATTAATAGACATGAGAAAATGGGATTCCTAACAACAACGCAAGACCTGGTAGACCACCAAAACTGGCATCATTAAACAAACTACACTGAAAGCTTTCATTTTAGAGACAGGAGAAAATCAAGCCCCACTCTTGGTTCAGATTTGAAAAAATCCACAGGTGTTTCCGTCCATCATTCCACTGTGAGAAGACAACTCAACACTATGAGGCTGTTACTGTAAAAAGGGCATGGTTCTCAGGACAATGAACTGACCACCGCAGAGTCCGGATCTCAACATCATTTAATGTATTTGGGATTACTTGGATCATTGGGAGCAAAAAATGCAACCGACTTCTAAGACTAAACTTTGGAGGTGTGGGAAAAAAATCCCTGCAGATTTGCTTGAAAAACTGAAAGCAAAAGAATGGAAACTGTTATAAAAGTAAAGGATGGACAGTAAATACTCAAAAATGTGATATTTTTGTTGATAACTCTGTAAAAAAAAAACAAGCAATAGAACTAGTTTTATTCAACTCAAAAAATTACATTGGTTGATAGAATCATTCAAAGTATTTATTTAGGTTGAATAAAATTAGTTAATTTACTTGTTACCACATGAATTAAATTTTGTAGGTTGAACTGATGAGTCATTTTTTTACAGTGTATAATAATTTGTTAAATACTTTTTTAACACTGGAAAAAAGAATAACTTAATGGCCGTTTTGATTAGACATTAAATAAATGAAGGGTCTCTGACTTTTGCACAGTACTGTTATGAGGCTTTGTTATGACAGCTGTTAAACATGGAAAAAAAAAACACGTTGACCTGTAAAACAACTTTCAATGTGCTGCAAAGTCAAACATTAGAATGCTTTACTGTGTTTGAGAATATGAGCTGGTGGGTACCCACTTCCGACACTGGTCCCGCACCCACAGCAGCAGGGCCTTTTTAGCAGAGAGACGAAAGCGTGTATGGAGGGGTGATGCTCTGTGTGGGACAGGACTTCCTCGTACAGGGGTTCCAGGTGCTGAATCCTGACTGGACAGAGACTCCAGAGAGGAGGAGCGTGAACCAAAAGAGAGAGTGCTGGCTAACTCCTCTATCTGCAAAATTCACAAAACTTTACACTTAAAATGCTGATCTTCGGAAATTACCATATAACAATACCTTAAATGTTACGCAGGCAAGTTTATTTAGCTTGAGCAGCTGAGACGTGATATCAGCCATGTTTTGTTCTCATGACAATGCCCCTGTTGTGAGTGCCACAAAACAAGCATATTTTCTTTGTACCTCAGTGACTGAATAGAATAACCATAGTTCCATCCCAAGTGCCCTGACCCAATTTATTCAGAGTGCAATGAAAGAGATGAATCACAATAAGCCTTCTGATAGAGTGAAAGCGTCCATTTCAACTGGAGATTCCAGCCTACATCATTGAACAACATGACACCTCCACTACTCCAAACAACGCTATGGTGTTTGTAATCTGAGGCTGGATGAGCGAAACTAGAATCTACCCTAAAGCAAACATGAGAAAAGAGTCACATGATGTAGTCCTTCAGGTAATACTTACTGAAAACATATAGGATACTCACATGACAGTGCAAGATAATGGTCCATACCAGGCCCAAGATAATAGAAGGTTTTCCCTCTATGATGTCTGGGATGTTGATATTCACCAGCTTGATCTGAGAAAAAACGTTCAACATTTAACGTTTAACTCCTGTGTGCAGATGTATTTCACATAATAACTTCACTTATACTTTCACATTTTTAGGGAGAGTATGGTGTAGTATGATTCAACAGAGATATTACAGAGATATTATTAACCCTCACTGATTTATTTTTTAAGAAGTTCAAGGCAGTTTCAACATTGCCTCTCTGCTGGAAGACTCCATGGCCCTTCTCTCGTTTCTGTGAGGAGATCAACAAAGTCAACTGTATGTTACAGGGCACTGAATCCTCTTTAAACATATGTATACCACTTGGTATTACTGATTATACTCAAATAGGCTTTGAGACTAACCATGCGCTGGCCACTCATGACCTCTAGCAAGTCCAGCAATCGAGTTCCATCACTAAGATCTGCAAAGAGATCCTGCACCAAGGAAGGAGAGCTCCTCTGGAAAACAGAAATCACAAGCACAGCTCTTTGGGATGTACAATGAGAAGAATAAGAGGAAACATCTGAAACTCCAAGTTATTTTTCATTTACAGACAGACTGCAAATCTTATCACCGCTCATAATTAGGGTTGCGTATGAAAAGTCAATTTTTTTTTTAATGGTACTGACGAAATTACTACCCAGTTTCGAAAATATCCATGTTATTCTACACCAAATTTCAGTATCTAAGTGGTGAGTTCAGCATCCATAAGCCAATAAGCATCCATAACTCCAAAATGTAGTCTGATGGCCAGCTGTCTAAAATGCATTCTGGCAGGGGTGTATTTATAGTAGAAAAAAACTCAAGGTACAGGAAACATAGTAGAAAAAAACTACAAGAAAATCACAGTCTTCCACCATTCACCCATTCTTTCACACCTAGTGCTATAAACAGAAATCCTCTGGTTAATTAACCAATCCCTGCCATTCTATGCTGTCAGTTATTATTGTAACTAAGAACACAGATGCAAGCTTGTCAATCCTGTGTTGTAAGTAAAATTTCATTTTTTTTTCCTTCTTGGTTATTTTAGCTAACAAGAACTAGCCTAGTTGGCTAGTTGGTTGTTGCCAACCTCCCTATAGTCATGTTTCTTGAATTTAATGCTTACTAGCTGGCCTCCATAACCTGTAACCAGTGCCCCCAAAAAGAAATTCTGGCTGTGCCACTATATTCTGTATGCATGTTATTAACATTTGCATGTCCTGTATTTACAATTCAATGTGGTCAGTAAATATACCCACTGCCAGCACCTTTTCTTGGTATCAGTATTGGTCTCAGTTTTAAAATTTTTCAAATAATACTCGAAGCAATACTAGAATACTAGAATACTAGAAGCAAATATCAAAAATTTCTCCTACAAAGTATTACAATGCTTTAGCACTCCATCATGTGCTTAAATGATTTCTGGTTTCTGTTGCTTAACAGATCATAACTAAATTACAGAAGGAGCATTACTGCAGACCCACACATTATCACATATACAGAGTCAGCTGAAAAGGGGGTCCAGTGGAAGAGGAGAAGGCTGTCGTCTCATATTACATACCGTCAAAGTGGGCCGCTGCTTGGGCTCTATAAATAATCCATAAAGAATAAATAAACCCTCTCATTTACTTGAAGACCTCATGACAGGAGGGGCTAACTACACTCCCGGCAGTGAGTCAGCACTTCAGCTAGGGTCACTGCATCGTTGGATGTTGTCAAACAGTTGCTCAGTGGACGAACTGAGAAGTAATGCATGTATTATAGCATAAAGGAAATATACACTAAGTACAATACACTGTCTGTTTAGCTTTTTCCAAGACTTCAACTCACTGAAAGAACGTAGCTCTGCTAATGACCCACAGCTCTTGCCTTTCACACACCAGGCCACCAGTCTGACAAAACATACACCACTAATTTCACATTAAGGACAACTATATGCAGCTTTATAACTTTTCATGGTTTACCTTGGAAAGCTGAGCGTTGATCCAGTTGGTGAATGTCCTCTTCTGGACCTGTTCCTGTTCCACTGCAGAAGACAACAACACAGCCATGAAATCAGATACAGTAAGAACAAAACTGACACATTAACATGAAATCCAAACAGCAGAAGGCCAACACTGTGAACACTGAATGTGCTACGTGGTTTCTATATGGTTTCTCAAAGTCAAGTGAAGCTTTACTCTGGCTTTAAAGTAGAATATATCCATGCAGAAATATGTAGATTTCTTGCCAAAAAGAGCTTTGTGGTTTCCTAGATTAAAGAAGCCAACGTCTCACTCATAGACTATAAAACTATTATTAAGCTCAGAACAAAAATGGCTCATCTACTGGAAACCTGGCTCAACACACAAGCCTCTGAGGAGTGAACGAGTTCAACCTCAAGTCGGGGTTCATAATTGAAGTCATTTTCCTGTATCTTGTCTGCACTGTTGTAGCTTCAGACACCTTCTCTCCTGGCAACATTATATCTGATTACAGCTCTATAGGGGAGAAAGCAATCTCCCATCTACCCATCAGTTGTTACATGTACTGTCTGAGTTGAAAAAAAAGGTACCACAAGGGGTTCCTCGAACAATGAAAAAGACATTTGTGAGAGTGAAGAACCTTTTAAAGGCCCTCACATCATGTAAATTTCCAATACCAATTTAAGGGTTTTTTTCTAGAACCGTTCCATTGGCTCCATTTTAGATGCAGGTTGGAATTAAGCTCTGCAGGAAAGTAAATCTCCAGGAGGAGGTTTGCCAACCACTGCTGAAGAAGAACCACTTTTGCTTCCCTAAAACTCACTGAATTGATGATTTTTTTAAAAACTACTTTTCTAAATGTGATGTGTGAATGTGAAGAACCTTTGTAAAGCTGAAAAAATCTCCACATAACAAAGGTTCCTGGAAGAACCCTTAAGACCCTTTACATTATATGAAGGTTCCTGAAGACTTTAAAAGGCTCTTTACACTCACAAATCTTTTCTAAACACGGTTCTTTGAAGAAGCAAAGGTGGTGCTTCTATGGCATTGCTCAAATAACCTTTTGTGACAGTGTATTAACAGGATATTTGGCTGTAGAGGGCATGCTGATGCTATCTGACTGTGCAGAGTGAGGAGAACACATGATTTAACAAATCTAAACAATGCATCTATAAAGGTCAGTCTGACAATATCAGTCGTCTGAGTGAAAGTAGATGCATTTAACTACTTTTATTACTTATTACTACCAATTGCAAAGGTGTACTGCAAGATAATACAATTCTAGTAAGTCTTTTAAGCATGTAGCGGTCATTGTACCCTTTCTGGGTGTCTGTTCAAGCTCTCACAAGAACAAACAGATTGTTAAGGTCAAGTTATTTAACAAAGGGTACAATAAAAACTAATTCATATGAACTGTGTCTGTGTTAAACACACCTCTATTACAGGTTATTGTCCTGGGAGGGCCCTGGCACACAGTGAAACTATCACAAACACTGTATAGTTTTTTTTCCCCTCCACAGATCTTGGACCTGCTTTTTCTTTCTCTGTCCCATACCTCTAACTGCACAAATGTTACACCCTTTCTCTTTTAGGCATAATATTCAAAAGATTCACATAAAAGCCATATTCATCATTCAAAACAGCAAATTTCACTGAAAGGCAAAGTTTGCATGTATGCATTCAGGATCATAAGAAAATGTCGTCCCTTTTGACCTTCTACAAACAATTAAAAAATTGAAACAAAATAAAATGCTGACAATATAACATTACTCTTCTAATGTGTATGTATGAAAATACTGTATAAAATAAAGATTGTCACCAACATGTAAGTTAACACTCCAGATAGCTTTCATAAGCAGTGAAAAAGGTGACAACTTTAGAAATCAAGCAACCAATTTTAGTGATTAACATGGACATGAAGCACTTTCTTGCACAATAAAATGCAAAGAAATAAGCCATTCCTGTAAAATGAATCTGTTAAATCAGGGGTGTCCAATCTTATCCGCAAAGGTCCGGTGTGGCTGCAGGTTTTCATTCCAGCGAAGCAGGACTGGATACGATCAGTTGTTTGACAGCTGAGCAATTGGTTAAACAAGTGGAATCAGGTGAGCTCCAACACATTAGGAATGAAAACTTGCAGCCACACCAAGATTGGACACCCCTGTGTTACATGAATTCAACAACTATGTCATCACAAGTTTTCACACTGTACAAAGAAATCAATGTGTTTTTCATCAATTTTAGACAAAAATGAAGTAGTGGTCGACAGTCTTGGAAGAATAAAGAACGCATAGGAACCTTTCTTTCCCCACTGTTTGAAAGTTATTGATGAAAGAAATGCAAATACTCATTCTGTTCCACAAAGATTCCATTCAACAGGCACTAAATTCCATTCACTGCAGCTATGTTAATGTTATCCAGCTCTGCCAGCACTCCTGAAACCTTTCAACTTAGACAATTTTTTAACTTTTAAAAATAAAATGCTGTATCTCCAGACTTGCCAAATAAATGACCATGACCTGCTGCTGAGGCAGGGGATAATTCTTAAGAATCTTTGGTGGCTGTAAGTATCTCTTTTTTAAAATTAAGAACTTGAATGCATTCAAGATTGTATTAAAATATCAGCCATTATTAATTCACATTATTGAAGTTTAAAATAAAAAAAAAAA
>JAILXH010219104.1:13888-25240 GCA_023558415.1 Piaractus mesopotamicus
ACAGTCTCCTCATTTTACACTGTTCCAAATGTCTGAAGTTTCAGGCAAGAAAGCCTGTTTGAATATTTAGCATGCCCCTCCAAGACTTCAAACATTAACACCAAAAGTGAACTGAAGTTTGCCGCTGCCAGAAACAAGCCTCTATCAAGGCGCCTGTCTTAAATTGCAAATTCTGCTGTGAAGCTCTCGCACTCTCATGTTGACAGACATTCTATTGAGGTTTCGGAGGAGATATTGGAGAGAAACTAGCATTTCTCTTTCTCTTTTTACAGTATTCTCCAGAGTTAAAGGGTAAACACCGTGTGATTGAGGCGAGTGCACGAAACACGATGAGATCCCCTGTAGGATCAAAGTATGGGCAAAATTGTTTTTACAGTACAGCAGCTGGTGCGAGGCGAGCGGAAGTTAACCACACCATTCAAAGGCTCGAGTGGAGCACAAGGAAACTTGTGCTCAGAAGTAAAAAGTTTGTTCACGTTGTCCCAGCGTGGCTTCTTGGGGATAATGACTCGGGTGCCACCGCGCAAGGGAACATCATGCTTCATTGATGTGTTGCCGGTGCATTTCTAGCTGAAGGTGAAACTTCAGGGAGGGAAAAAGTGCAGTCTCGGTCCTTATGACTCCCCGGAAATAGTCTTCACAGCGTCTTCACAGAGGAGTTGGATTTTTTTTTTTTCTTTCTTTCTTTTTGTCCCCCAACCTTCTCTCTGAAGGACTTCCAAAGAGGAACATCAGTGAGTGAAGAAAGAAGAACAAGCTGGAAATAATTTAAAAAAAAAATCCTTTCCTTCCTGTTTGTTTTCATCAGCATTCCTTCTGGTTTGTTTTCCATGTTCAGAGGGAAAAGGCAGCAGTGCCAGGCTGTGGATGTGGGAGCTCCAAAAGCAGCGCTTTGATACGGATAGAGAGGGAAATAAAAACAGGCCTTGAAAATTCTCAGCTGCAGTGTTTGAGGCAGCAGCAAGCAAGTAAATAAGCCAAAAAAAGCAGCAAGGTTTAAAATTGTCTAGAGCGTTTGGAAGGCCTCATGGTAATGTCATATGGTGCTACAATAACAAGTCTAGGAGATTGTTTAATGAATCACCATAATGCAGCAATTAAAGTTCAACAATTAGAGAATGTGCATTGTGACTAACTTTCATATTTGAGTATCCTTAAAACTTTCTAAATAGATATTTATTTAACCAGTGATGAACTATGACTTTTAGAGCTAGGCATAGGACCATAAATGTCAAAACTCGGTCAAAAATTAGGCAAAAACACTGCTATGATAATGTTACTTTCTGCTAGCACACCTAACAGATTCCAATAGTATGTTTGCACAAAGCTGACAGCGATTCACATGACCATTTTTTGGCCATTCTAGATTAAACACGGACATTTGAAAACACAAAAGATACTCCATCTGCTTCATTTGAAGCTTGTAACCTGCTTAGACCACAACTCATATTCAGAATCAGTGATGTATCTAGTACTTCGAGAAGGTCTTATAGTGATATTTTCTCTCACAAAACAATGTTAAATAAGGTAATTAATGTTTAAAATGCTGAGTTAATGTCAGTGAAGGTCACATTGTATTGATCATAATGCACTTATATATCCTACAGTTCATCAATGAGATGGTTATATGAAATTTTTAATAAGAGGAAACGACTCTGCTGAAGGCCGTTCAAGAGTGTTTTGACATTTCAAAAAACTTTAACTGACTGATCTCTCATTAAGCCTGAGTTTAATAAAAATAGAGCGTTGCTAAACACAGATGAGGAGATGGAGAGAACGAAGCTGATGGAGACTGACAGAGCTGAAGGAGCAGGAGGTTAGTGATGAAGAAGAAAGTGAGTGGGAGTTGTAGCTTTCGGTTAACCCTTTAAATGGTCAGGGCCCACCTATGGGCCCAGAGTTTTATTACACACTTCTATTACACACTTCTTGCACTGCAGTCCCTGCATGCAAACTGCACCCGGTATCATTATAAAAGATGTTGTTAATGGTTAGGAAGATTTTACACGACAAGTAGCAATCATGGTGAAGGTGAAGGAGCTTCATAAAGTTCTCAAGGAGAACATCATTAACCCCTTAAATGGCCAGAGCGCCAAGCGGGCCCAAAGTTTTATTACACACTACTATAACCTAAGAATTGCTCAGCCGGTTTGCACTGAAGTCACTGTAGTTACTAAATAATAAACCTTAGTATGTAATAGACCTTAGATTTTAAGGTGTTAAACAAGACTCCAATGGAAAAAGCTACAGAGCCCTAACAAAGACCTGAAAACATCCCTGTCAGTACAATTGGTTGAATAAAATGCAAGCGGAAAGTTCATTGAAGTTCATGCACAGGTCATGCAGGGCTTCTCTCAGACCAATGACAGGGAAAGTAAGAGAGAAGCCAGCAGTCACTCAAAAAGAGCTGCAGAATGACCTGAAAGCAGCAGAACAACAGTTACACAAAGAACAATATGTAATGAACTACAGTCGTGCTAAACTCCTCTGATAAAAAAAAAAAAGACACACAGAGACTCACATCTAAAATTTGCAACGTGCATTTAGACAAATCAAAACTGTTTAAGAACAAAGTTCTCTGACCAGATGATTCAGCTTGTCATGTTTGGAGAAAGAAGGGTTGCGCGTGTGATCCGAAGAACACCCGCAGTGGAGTATACGAAGGTGGGGGCATCATGATATGGAGCTGTTTCTCTGTGAATGGACCGTTATATCTTTGAGGAACTGAAGATGGTTTGCTGAGAGAAAACTTAACAAAGTTCAGTTTGCATTGTAATCCATGAAATTACTGAATAATAAGCCCTAATATATAATAAACCTGGGATTTTAAGGGGTTAAAAGGCACTATCTTGGCATTCTCTTGGTTGTTAGCATGCTCTCACCTTGACAGAAGACCTAATAATTTCTGTGAAATAAAGAAAAAAATACAGTTTAAATAATTTTGTATTTATTGTATTTGTTGTATTTAAACTTCCACTGAGTTTTTTTTTTTTCTCCAAAGCATCTAGGTAGATACAGTCAAGCGAGCTCCCCCATTGGTTAGGACTCCAGGAACTGGTCAGATTAACCACCAACATTATGAGAAATAGACAAAGTCTTTACTGAAGGAATTACAGTAAAACTGATATAGCATTGTATAGCATTAAAGGTTAGTTACTGATAGCTACTGTGCTCAAACTAAAGTAATAAAACTAGTTAACGCTAGCTAGCCAACTAACATTAGCTGAAACAACATTTTAATGGCTAAAATAATTGTTGCTGGTTCTGTTTGCCAATATAAAGAATAGATACATTATTTTAACCCACCTTAACCATATTTTTTATCTTTTTTGGTCCCAACATGCACTGTCCACTTTATTATGAACTCTTCTGCATTGTGCTCGCCCATCATCAAATCTGACAGCAGGTATTTTCAATGCTTTTGTCTTGATTTAAAGGAGGTTGATGAATTGACATGTTCATGCAATTACTTTTTATACGCGAAAGCACGTTTGGTCCCCCACCCATAATAAAAGGGGGAGTTGCTCCACTTCCTCCGTTGTTTGGCTGCCAATGCTCAGAATTGCCTGCAAATGGGGCCAAACACTATTGTCGCCACTCCTGTAACCTTTAGAATGAAGGCTTTTTCATCTGGACGCTAACCACAGGCTATAAACTGTACTTCTGGTCGAAAACACTGCTTTACTATACTGTTAGGCCAATCAACTTGCTGGGGAATTGGGGGGGCGCTGCTGGCATTCTCAGGCCCAGGCGGAACCCACTGCGGAAGAGCACATACGCAGAACAGCATTTTTTTCAGCATTCATGAATAAATTCAGCATCGCACGGCACCTCGACAGTGAGGATGAGTAAACTGTCCTCAAGGCATACATTTGTGGCAAATTAGACATCAAACACATGAAAAAATTACCTGTACAAATAACTGTAAATTGTCTAAACATGCCCCAGAGTCATTAAATCAATCTCGGCACTGTTTACTGGCGCAAGCATCCCTCTATGTGTTTCCACCCAGGTGTGTGCTATTTCAGGCCCTATCTAAAGTCGATCATGGTCCAGGGGGATCTACAGGGAAGATATCTTGTTATTGGTTCTGCTATAAGTAGCACACAGAGAATGCATTCTCTCATGGTTGCTGTAAAACGCTGCACGCTTTGATAGAGACAGCCTGTAACAAGACATACAGGCTGAATGAATGACAAGACAATGACAAGAAAACAACATGTGCAGGTTTCGTCAACAGTGCTCATTTGTATGACAATCTGGTGTGTACGTCAGGGGTTCTCATCGTTTTTAACAACGTGGACTGAACCTCAGCCCTTTATGATGGAGCAGTACGTGGGCGAGGATGGGCTGCAGCGCACATGATTAGCCTATATTTTACTGCTGTCAAGCTAATCTCTATAAGCCGCAGCAAAAGCACATTGTAGTCGCTTAAAGGGGAATTCCATCAATTTAACATGTCCGCATAATTTAATGTTCAAAGTAGTTCACTGTGGTGGTGATAGGAACCAAACGTCCACCTCTAAAAGCTCCCTCACAGAAAGTTGTTGCATGAAAAGTTTTAAAGAAGACAGTATACAATGTCAATTTTACAATCTATTCATGGTGGAAGGGTACATGCAAGGTGCTGTGAGGCCAAATAGTCCCCAAAGAAAACTTATTTTTCAGATTTGCCATTATTTTACCATCATCAACATTCCACATAAAAGATCAGACGACATGTAGGTTCATTGTTGGCTTTGGATAGTAAATAAAATGGCTATATTTGTGTTGTAGTCATGGTGTCCCCTGGTTCCTATGACCACCACTGTAAAGAAATCTGAGTCTCTACAATGAACTATTTCACACTAAACCACTCTGAATGACTCTATTTACATCTCAACAATGGAATTATGCAGACAAGGAAAAAAAAGTGCTGTAACTGTTTGGAGAAGAACAGAGACCACAATAACTACAAAAAAAGATGAAAAGATACAGGGACATTTAAGATGCAGAGCTACAAGGTGAAGATTAGCTTGTTTGGTGGGCTGGATCCATATAACCTGCATATCACTCAAGTTCAGAAAATACCAGGGGAGATTTTAGAAATACTAATAAATATGGCGACAAAAACTCAAAGCCCAAACCAAAACTCAAACCAAAGCTCCTAAATAATAAACAGTTAAGATAGAGTTGGCTTCTTATTTGTGAGCTTCATATTCAGATATTCCATTCCACCTCAAACGGTACAGCAGTTGCTTTCAGGTACCTTGTTTGTAGAACGAGTTTCAAAAAAGAAGCTGTTGAATAAGAAGCCAAAATCAGCTTTGTTTCTTAAATACTCTAAACTTTTACTCTTAGATGTTTAATGAGCAGCTAACGAGCAGCTCAGCAGAGCTATAATCAGCTACTGGGGCTCCTGTTGAATGTGTCTCACTGGCTGATCTAATGCTGCATCCCAAAACGCACACTTCTACTACCTAGTACACTATTAAGTGCACTTCTAATGCTACTACACTGGTTTTACAGACTATTTAGTGTGCTAGTATGCAGTTTTTACAGAAGAAGTAACGCAGCTGGAAATCCCAGCTGTTTCAATTTCAGCTTTCATTTGTTATCATTACAGCAACAAAGCAAATACAGTCAGGACAATACAGTCAAATATATCAGTTAATACGCTTTAAAAATTAGTTTTAACCTGAATTTTCCCAAAAAACATCCTTTGCTGGAATGGTCAGTTCACGAATCGGGGGCTTGTCTGCAGTTTGGCTGGGCTGGGCATTGCCCACCGAGAGATAAGCCTTGCCCACCTAGGGGAATCATCCGCCCATCCAATGAAAACTCACCGTTATAGTTATTTTTTGAGTGTTCATAGTTTTTTTTTTTTTTTTTGTCATAGATAATTTTGTTATTGCTCATCTAAAATGCACTGCTTTCCTATTGGCCGTTTTGATGGTTTGGGTGTGCTTAGTCAGTGCCCAAATAATTCAAATGCCCACCCAAAGATGGCATCCTAGTCACACCTCTGCCACAAATAATTACAAAAATAATGTTGTAATCTACTTTTTACCTATATATTGAGAGCCATTAATGCAAATGATACGATAACTAAGACGTGCCCTCACAATAGTTTGGCCATGAGTTTCCTATCACTGTATAAAAGAAGCTCTGTGCTGTCTTTATTATTGGATGCACTGTGATAATTTAGAAACAAGCATGAACAGGATTCAGAACTGAATTACTAACACATCATTAAAGGAGAAGATTAAAAGGCATAAATAGCCACTTTTTTGCCTCAGCATTAAAGGATTAAAATGATGTCCAAGAAGAATCCCATCCTCACCAGCATCAGTTTCAAGTTGAACATAACCTACATATCTTACTTGTATTCTGACCTATATAACAATATCTACTTAGCTTGGACATGGCATGAGTTTTGTGTATAAAGAAGTGAATAATGCATTAATGCAAAAGTGCATGTGATATTAGGCGTGCCGTCCGTGTGACTACATCAATACTCGACCATGCAAATTAGCCTAATTCCTGCGATCTCACTTTCATAGTCCATTCATCAGATTAACACAATGTAGAACGGGATGCACGATGATAATACCATGAAATTAAATTGCAGCGGCGCAGGTCCTGTGAAATTGCCTCGTTCCTTTCACCCATTTTGAAAAACAGTCTCTTTGAACTATGATATTGTGAAATACCACTGAGTGTGCCTCCCTCATCTTTTGCTCTAAGCCACGGCTGTTCCTGTCTTTTGGAGGGAAAAATCGTGCCCGTATTTCCTCACAAGAAAGAGGAGAGAGAAATGAAAGTTTGCAGTGGCTTCATGAGGAATTATTAACGTTCCTAAAAATAGCGGCGGCATATACAGTGCTGTGAGGAGCTGTTTCCTTTGTTTGTGCATATCTGTCACACTTAGTCCTTTCAGATCATTAAAAATTAATAAGAATAATATAAGACAAAGACAACCTGAGTAAACATAAAATATAGTTTTTAAATGATCATTTCATTTATTGAAGGAAAAAAAAAAATAATTACCCAACACCAACTGGCCTGGTGTGAAAAAGCCCAGCTGAATCTAAACATCACTTTCCAGTAGTGAGAAACAACTTCTTCAGTGATTCTTCAGGAAATTTCGGGCTGCTTCAATCAGAGCAAAGTTATTGGATTATATCTGTCTAAGAGTTACAAAGCCATTTCTGAGGTTCTGGACCTTCAGCAAGAGCTATTATCTACAAATGGACAAACTCTGGAACAGTTCTGAATCCCCCCAGAAGTGACTGGACTACCAAAATTCCTCCAAGAGCACAGCGACAACTCAGGACTTCAGGAAGTCACAAAAGAACCCAGACAAATATCTTGATTTAAAAGTGACTGGACAAGTATTGATATCAATGGAAGAGCTGCATGACAAATACAGGAACGTAAAGACATAAAACATAAAAAAACACCTTGATTATCCCAAAAGCATTTTGGAATAATGAGTCTTATTCACCAAACGTTCTTAAGAAGAAATGGCTTCTTAAAACCCACTTATGCAAGATTCTGTCATTGACCAATGTATTTGGGATTTGTTCTTAGGTAAGAACACTGAAGAGCACAAAGACGTGAACAATTCTGTGGTTTAAGAACATGTCATGAATCCGACCTAGACTTTTCCTTAGGACCTTTCTCAAGATCAAATTACAGAAAAACTTAGGAAGATATTGGTGAATGAGTCCCAGTGCAGACTGTGGATTGATGAGTCAGTAGTGAAAAATGTGGGTTCTGTTCCATCTGGCATAAAACTAAGACAGCATTCTGCAACAAGAATATCATATTAAAAATGAAACATGGTGGTGGTGTATGGATGCTTGGCTGCTTTATGGTCTGAGCAGCATGCCGTTATTGATGGTACCACGAATTATGCTGTCAACCAGAAAATCCACCAGTCATCAGTCCAGTCATCAGTCAATGGAGTTGGGTTTGCAACAAGACAACAATCTGAAGCACAAGAGCAAGTCCACATCTGAATGGCTCAAAAGAAACAAAATTAAGGTTTTGGTTTGGCCTAGTCAAAGTCTTGACATGAACCCTATTGAGGTGCTGCTGCCTTGAAGTGGCAGCTCAAAAGCCTTCCAATGTGGTTGAATTAAAGCAATTCTGCAAAGAGTGGGCCAAACTTCCTCCACAGTGACGCAAAAGAGTGATCTTCGGTTATAGAGTGATCTTCGGTATAGTGTTTGGTTGTAGTTGTTGCTGCTAAAGGTGTCAATATGGAGTTAAATAAAGTAAAAAAAAAAAAATAAAGTAAAAATAAAGTAAAAAATTACACAAGCACAATATATCAAAATGTCCAAAATGCAATGCAAATACAAATAATAGAGATAAAATTTTTTTAATATATTACTACTCATTTTCACTCATTCCGATATAAATATATTACTCATTTTTCTAGTCTTTGCTTTAATTTTTTTTTGTTGCTGATTTTGATGATATATTTTTTCTCACATTGGCACTTTTTAGCAGTAGGTGGGTCTTAGAAGAATGCTTTCACCTGCACTCTCTATTGCTCACCTGATTTGGAGTGACAGGTCTTCTGAACATGTAGGTACACCCACTCCGTGAGCCGTGAGCTGCCTTGAACATGGTTGAGCGCATCATACTGAGTGTAGAATTGTCAGAGAGGATTGCACTGGCATGTCTGACCTTATGAGCAATGTTTGTCATATTTGTAACACATGGTCAGGGTCCTGTGTTGTGCTGTAATATATTCTGATCTTAACCAATTTTGGTTAAATACTGAACGAAGCTATATCATCTTTCGGGTTTGCAGCTGCTAGTGTTATTTAGCCTAGCAGTGTCCACTATAGGGCTAACTAAACAAGCTTTGCAGCTTTTTAAATCAGTGTTTATTAACCCTGCTTCTGGCGACCTGCAGCTCCACATGGTTTCAACTATTCTGTACCTTAAAACACCTGATCCAGCTCATTAACTGATTATCAAGCCCTTCATAAGTTGGTGCTCTTCAACCCCATGCACTGTAAACCCAAGGAAACCAAATGAAAAAGTTACACCACAAAAAAACTAGGCCCAAAAAAACACCTAAGTACGTTTTAAGATACCCTGACATTTGAATGGAGAAGGAAGGTGGTATCTTCTGAAAGCTAAGACATTATTCAAAGGCATCGGTGCCCCTCCCATCTCACATCCACCAAAGTGGGACAAGGACACACATGTGGCGGTGAGGAGGAGGCGAGAGAAGCTAAAGAACACAGCCCGCTCGAGAGGCATCGCTGGACACCGCCACCTATCAGCTCTCAAATTACAGCGTCCCCCCCACGCTCTCCTACGGTGAAAATATTACATTGCGATTATCGCAGTCCCCATGTGGCCAATAATAGGCCAGGTCCCGGTCAGCTTTCATTAAGGGGGCTGGCGGTGCTGTGATAAGAGTACTCAATGGGGAAGGCTGCCCACTGAGTGTGGAGAGAGAAAGAGCGAGCGAGAGAGCGAGAGAGAGGTGAATACAGGTTACCGAGAAGCCCTCAGGAAGCTCGCTCAGAACACACAGCTGGACTCAGGCACCCACGCGTGACCCCCTGCTAGTGGAGAGGGAATTTCAAGCGCCAGACGCTACTCTGAATGCTGAAAAGGAAATTTGGAGGCCTTGCAGCCATGGAAAGGTGGACGAACGCTCTAACACCTGGGTCATTTTGGCCTTGAGGCTACCTGTAATTTGACCAAATTTAAGGAAAGGCTTGGAAAGGTGAAGGTACAGATTGACGTCAGTGTAACGTCCCAAGTCACATGCAGCCTGAAATGTGGTACATGTGTATAAACCAGTACCAACTGTGTGACCATTCATATGCTACTGGTATAGTGGGTCATGCTGCATTCTTATTTCTTATTTCCACATCCTCTGATGCTTTTGCCTCTTTACATTTCAGTCTTCTAAGTCAGGGCTACCCAAAGATTTTCATGCTAGGGCCTCCCTGAGTAGAGGTAGTGTCTCAAGACCCACCAAATATGAGACAGAAAACCCATCAAAAAGGTTCTTCAGGCCACTCTCACTCAATATTAATGTTCTCTCAATCAACAAGTGCGTTATTATTAAGGGGGATTCTATTTTCTGCATAATTAAACCGTTAAGATGTAAACAAAGTCATTCAGAGTTGTTTCATGTCAAATGTTTCATTCTAGAGAAACTTACCAACACAGTGGTGGTGATAGGAACCAGATGTCATAAGCAGATAATGCCTCTAAAAGCTCCCTCACAGAATTTTTTTTGTCAAACCTTTATTATGTTCAGGGTTATATGTGTGTCCCTGTTTACATAAGATACAGTTATTCAAAAGGAAAACATTAGTTTTTGTAAAAATATTATTTGTGTGCATCCCTCTGTTTGACTTACCACCTCATCACAATAACTTACTTTGTCTATAAATAATGTTCTGTTGCTTTGAATGACATCACAAAGACTGACATCGTTTGAGCCTTTGAAGCAGCCAGGAAGAAAAGCAGGCAGGTTCTGACATTCTTTTACATTGTTTATCTATTTATTTATTTATTTATTTATTTATTTATTCATTCATGTTATGTTACACAGGGTTCATCAACTTAATCCAACTACCACATCACATAGAATATACTGGATTAACCTTTTTTTTTTTTTTTTTAACACCGTAGATACAAAGAAAATGATATTTCAAATTGAATGAATGCATATAGAAACTTCACCATATGGAGAACCGTGGTAATGTTAATAACAAATTGTACCACCCCATCACGTTTTATGGTGGTAAGGGATATGACGGGGTGGTTCTGCTTCCTCTTTGAATGTGAAAATTGATCAAATTGGAGCCTTTACCAATGTACCTGCTTTGAGTAGGAAAGGTCAAGTAAGTGTTTCAGAAGATGAGTGTTTCTGATATATGTTAATCACATCATTTTCTGTTTGGCTCACTCATTCACTTACTCACTATCTGTTTCACTCACTCATTCACTCATTAACTCACTCGCTCACTATCTATATGTATATGCATATATAAATTATTTGAAACATTTTCTTTTTAATATTGATTGCTAAGAGTGCCTTAATAAAAATAAAATGCTCTTTTGATCAAAATTTTGAATATTGCATATTTGAATGACTGATGTTTTTATTCCCATTTTGAATGGTCAGTATTTGTTTAGTTTAATACAAGCATATATATTGTCTATTTTTTCTAGCATGCTATTGTACCTAATTTAGATGTATATATTGGAACTTGGAGTCATGCCTGCATTTAAATCCAGAATTAACAAACGTTTCTAGTGTTACACGAAGTCTAAAACCAACAGAGCATCAGTCAAAGAGACCATTTGTCCATACCACCCTAT
>JAILXH010219110.1:0-21004 GCA_023558415.1 Piaractus mesopotamicus
CCCCCCCCCCCCCCCCCCCCCACAAGTGAACACATAACACCAGTGATGTAATGAATATAAATCCTAAACTTGGGAACAGTGTCCCTTATAAATTAGGAATGTGTGTGTGATTGACAGACAATGTGTATGTGTGTTACGCCCAGAAAAGCATGCGTTCGTTTATGTATGCGTAGGCCTGCCAGACAGAGTTAAGCCTCATCACAAGGGCCGCCACACCTGTCACCTTTTATTCACTCTGCCGTTCCGAAGGCAACATCTTAATTAGCGCTGCTGTTAAATTTTGCATTCGGCTGCGGTGTTCTTTCAGGCTGGAACGCTCCCTGCCATCCTCCCTCTTCCTCCCTACTGCTGAGCTTTAATCTTCAGTTTCATCTGTGTAATGTATTTTGCTTGTAGCTCCACTAAGTAGGCCTGAATAGGAACTCAAGGAGCAGACCGCTTGCTTTGAAATGTCTGAAACAGTCTGTAGAACCAAGGCCTTTCAACAGTGCAGCACATCTCGTTGAAGGAAATGCCTTTAACCCTTAGAAGTTGAAGTTAGCGCTAACAAAAGCATGGTGCAACTTGACAATAATTATAACTACAAGACTTAAACGTGTAAGTTCTGAGTACACAGTGTAAGTCAGATAACTCTGTCAAAGTCAAAGGAAAACAAGTAAAAAAAACAGAAGTTTCCAAAAGTAGAGTTCAAAAGAGTGTTAAAAGTTACAGACAAAATAGGATTCCTAATGACCATTCCTGCAAGGCCTGGTAGACCACCAAAGCTGATAATGATTATGTTTGATTTGGCTTGCCAGAACGTTACACTAACCTCATCCTCTCACCCAGAAAGAGAACAAATGTATTTTATACTATGTAATTGTGGTCCACCACAAACATTATACTTTGGCCTCCAAAACAACACTTTTGGGCTCCCCTAAAAGAGACTAAAAAAGGAAAAAAATTGCAAACCACACAAAGAAGCTGCTGATATTTTCAGAACAATGGACTGACATGAGAAACAGAAAATCCAACCAACTTCTAAGACTGAACTTTGGAGGTGGCCAGAAACAAATGACAGCTGTAATAAACCGAAATGGGGGAAACACTAAATACTTAATACTTAATACTAAATACTTAAAAAATGAAAAATATGTAGTTGAGGTTTCTGTGTAATTTTTTCTTAAGCCAGTGTTCTTTTTTCTAATGCTGAAAAATGAACCTAAAGGCTGTTTTGACTGGAAATGAATTTGCGAGTGCTGGGCTCTGACTCTTACACAGCACTGTAAATGTAATTCATTACATAAATCACTGTGTAATTGAATATATAATTATGTAATTAAATTTGAATGATAAGAAAATGAAACTAACAGCGCTTGACTTCTAAGAGTTTAGGTTTAGCTGCTGTAAATCTTAGTGCATTTCTGGAAAAAAAAGGCTGATTGTGTTCTTAAAGTCATTAAATAAAAAAAAAGATTTGGCTGCAAACAGGATTGATTTTCATGCAAAGGTTTGATTTTTATGAAAATAGATGGCGTATTAATATGAATGCGGGCCACTTTCAGGGTGAGTTATTTTCTGCCTGCCTGCTCTTCACCCTGTGAACTTTGTGACCCGCACTGCCCCACACCAGCAAATAAAGTGACTCAGCCAGCAGGCACAGTGCCAGCCCTCTACCCACACACACCAGACCTTGCTCTCTCACACTCTTACACATACACACGCCCCCAACTTCTCTCTCTTTCTCTCTCTCCCTCTCTGTCTCGCTCCGTCTCTTTTTCTCCCTCTCTCTCTTTCCCTCTCTCTCTTTGTCCATCTCTCTCTTTCTCTCTCTTTCTCTCTCCTTCTCTGTCTCTCTCCGTCTCTTTTTCTCCCTCTCTCTCTTTGTCCATCTCTCTCTCTCTCTCTCTCTCTCTCTCTCTCTCTCTTTCTCTCTCTCTCTGTCTCCCTCTTTTACTCTCTCCCCCTCTTCCGCCACTATTTACTTGGCTTTGTGCCATGTGCCTGGCTTGTTTGACACTAAATTCCGAAGCAAGCAACTCTACCTCCTGCAGCCGCAATGTGTTGACCCTACTGCTATTATTCATAAAGATAATACACTTGTCCTTGTACAGATACGTTTGCGCGCCAAGCCTGGTGATAAGCTCAAGTCCAAACCTTCAGTTGTCAAATCCATCAAATTACAGTGTCCAGTCTCTACTCTGCTTCAGCTTATTTGTATTTACAGTACTGTCCAAAAATCAAAGACTACCCTTCATTTATTTCATGTCCATTAAGTACACGCTATTGATTTTTTCAGGAGATATTTCTGAGGAGAATAGACATTAGATACAGGGGATATTTCTGAGGAGACATCATCGTAAGATAAACAGCACTTACAGCTTTCATATTTAAGATAGAGGAGAAAATCGAGCTCCACTCTCGCTTCAGATCTGAACAAAATCCACAGGCACTTGTGTCCATCCTTCCACTGTGGAAGAAAACTCAACACTACGGGTCTAAGGGGATGTGCTGCTGTCAAGAAGAAGTTACTGAGAAAAGGAAATAGACAAAAAAGAACAACTTGTGCAAATTACACAAATCAGCTGCTGTTGTTTTCTGCACAATGAACTGACCACCCCAGAGTCCAGACCTCAACATCACTGAATATGTTTACATCGATCGCAAGAAGCAGAAAACTGAACTTTAGAGTTGTGGAAAAATGTCTCTGCAGATTTCTTTGAAACAGTGTCATGTATAGAACAATGTATTGAACTCCCCGGAGCCCAACATTACTAAATGTTTTTCATATTACTTGGATCATATGAAGCAGGAAATACAACCAGCTTCAAAGACTGAACTTTGGAGGTGTGGAAAAATATTCCTGTGGATTTGTTTGAAAAGCTGAGCATAAATCTCTGAAAAAGAATGGCCGCTGTATCAAAGACAAAGGATTAAAAATTAGAGATGATATTTAGTTGTCTGTTTTCAAGTGTAGCTTGAGGAAGTACTTTTATTATTTGCAGTGGCGATCTTGAATGCGAAAAAAAACTTCAGTCTCCCGTGTGTGAGATGATGTCATCTGCAGGTGAGATTAAAGACTTTTAATGGTAAATCTGTAACTACTAACTACATTGGAATCAAACCAATTATTTTTGTTTTTTGAAAGTATTGTTTAAAACTGATCTTTGTTATCTTTTAATGTCCACCTTTGCTCTCCTATTGAAATGCAGCAGAAGTCATTAACAGAGATTCTGCAAAAAAGACCATGTGACTTAAACAAATGAATAGAATAGAATAGAATAGAATATTATTCAGGATTGTGTTGTACTCTGTATTGTGTTGTAAGTATTCAGCATTATTCAGGATTAACTGACTAATCAAACGAGGACTGCTTATTTGAGTTATTATTATAAAGTTATAGGAGTAAGGATTTGATACACTGGTAGGTCTAGGAATGTGAAGGGGTTGGTTGTATTCAGCACAAGTGTGCTAAATGAGCAAGCTCAGCCTCATGTCACTGCTGAACTTGCCAGTGATTGAAAGTGCAGTGACAACATTGTGTGGTTCTGTTTTAGGTCTAGTATTACTGTGATAAAGTTAGCTAGCAGATTAACTGACTGCATACAACGGACCAAAGTCACTTCCCCTTTTCGCCCCCGCAGCTCTAACTACGTGCCAGTTGAGCAGCTCATTTTTGGAAGCTTCCTCCAGAATCACCAAGACACTGTGTTCCCTCGGCCGAAGCCAACGGCCCTGATTTAAATAGCTCGCCATTTCACCATTACCTCACAAACTTTACCAAGCAGAAAGGATCTGGCTGAACTGGCAGTATGAAATAAAAAGCTTCTTCTTTGTGGTTCACTATAAAGTCAATGAGTCAACCATGTGAGACTGCCAATGACTTTAAATATTTAGATTCACTCACTCTCTTCGGCCTAATTCAGCCAAGGCCCTCGCCTCCCCAGGTGGCCATCAAGGGCGGATTATGACTCGCAGCATCTCCAGCTGCTCAAACATGGGCCACGTTTATTGAGCACAATAAAGCATTATTCCTCCCAATCAGGTTGAATGTGTATTTTAAGACGGTGTCATTAGAGAGATGACTACATGCCGCAGTGGTCTAATAAATCAGGACCAGCCTAAAGGGCCTGCGTCTGTAAGGCATTAGCTCAGAAGGCTTTCTTCGGAGTGCCCGCGGATGATATCACCATGTACCTCGGGCCTGGACACCATCGCAAACAGCCATTAAACACCATTCACACTAAACCTGTTCAGCCCGCCAGAGGATTTGACTAACAAATAAAGCTGCTCGTGTCACAGGTCAAAAGTAGCACTGAAACTCGTGGCTTGGTGAAGAGTTACATTGCTTCAGTCATCTGTTTGATTCATATGTGCCATTTTTTTTTTCTTTTCTCTAAAACAGCTGGGAATGGCAGGAACATTCCATTCCTTTTTAAATCAGAGTGCTCAAAGAGAGTTTTCTTTTTTTTTTTTTTTCTTTTTTTTTGTCAGTCAGGAAAGTGATTGTGGCATTTTCAGTCCATCTCTCTGCTCTTTCCGCAGCTGTCACTGCTGATTTGCCTCATGCTCAGTTCGCCATCTTTAGCTGCACCACACGATGCTTAATGTATGAGCTGGAATTGGTGGGGGGAGTTCAGAACTTGAACTTTTCTCATTTCCTCCTTCATCTGTTGGAGCATGAGAAACTGAAGCCTGAGCTCACAGAACTGTGCAGTTGCAGCTAACGATTATATCTATAATGGATTGACCTGTCAGTTATTATTCAATTAACTGACTAATGAAACTGGGACTGCTGTGTTAGGGCCGCAGCTCATGATTATCTCAATAATGTCTATTAATAATTAATATTCTATTAACTGACCAATCAATTTATCTATCAACTGTTCCTCAGTTACTCAAATAATCAAACTAAAGCTGCTATGTTAGGGCTGCAGGAAATTATTATTTCTGTAATCGGTTAACCTGTCCACTTATTTAATAAATAAACAAATTGAACTATTATTTCTTTGCCACTTCCTTTATCGTGCAACAAAACCTTAGATGACATAGTGGCCACAGTACTTCCTGTAGTGTATTATAATCAGAATGAGAGAGTCTTATATAGCATTATAAAGCAATTTTAAAAATAAGCCAACAATAAAAATAAACTTTTTCATGATCTTCTTCGTGTGTGTGTGTGTGTGCATTCAGTCTCAGATGAATGTGGGCCCTCTGTGGTCGTGCATACCTCCGTGCCATTTGGTCTGCAGCACTTGGAGGAGCCGCTGGAGGAGGTGCAGCCTTTGATCCTGCGTGAGCTCGAGAAAGTGATGCCTGAACTCCCAGAGCCTGAAAACATCAAGTGTCAGAAATGGAGATACTCTCAGGTGAGAGAAGAAAGTCTAAGCACAAGCGTTTTGTTCTCACACTGCCCTTCAAGAGCCTGGGAACACAGATCTGTGTCTTAAAAATCTGTTTTTAATACAAAGCATGTTTTCTTCGTCACTATCATAAGAAAAGCTTACGTCTCTGAATTGGATACTTATAGGAAAAGAGAGCATTCTCAGTACCCATTAATGTAACAGTGAAAATTTGAAATGTTTTCTTTTTCTACTTCTATTGGTCCGTCTTTAGAAAAAAAAGGTTAATGCAATATAGAAATCAAAAAATCTGCCTGGTTTTCTTTCTGACAGTGATAAGATTAAAGACTATCCAAGTATATATCTGGAGAAAAACAATATCAGATGATAATTCTGTTTTTCCGTGCATTTCTGACTGTTCATATGTAGAACCTGTGTGCAATGGTTACATCTTTATTTTGCTGAATGTACTGAGCAAAAAACAGAGACCTCCCTTCATTTATTTAATGGCCATTAAGTCATTTTTATTAAATTTTTTTAAATATTTAGTGTGTCCACGCTTTGCCTTTATTACAGTTTCCATTCTTTTCAGAAGACCTTGATCATAGCTTCACATGCTTTCAGACTCATAGTGTTGAGTTGTCTTCTCACAGTGGAAGGATGGACAGATTTTTTTCAGATCTGAAGCAAAAGTGGAGCTTGATTTTCTCCTCTCCCTGAAAAGGTGATAGCCTGAGACTATTTAAGCGTAAACTGATAGTGACAGTGTTGGTGGTCTACTAGGTCTTGCTCAGTTGTAAGGAGCTCCGTTTTCTCTCTATCTTTGAATAATTTTTTGCAGTCCAGTTTTGACAGCTCATGTTTTTTTTCCACTTACTTTCCTTTCACCCATACTTGTGAATTATCTAATGTATAATCTCCTTAGAAATATTTCTTTTTGACTGGAAATTTAATAACAGAAGAGAACAGAACAGTGGTCTTTTGACTTGCACAGCACTGTAATTGTTCTTAAGTGATTGTGACAAATATTTACTGTGATGTGTATTATGATAGTTTTCTTCAAAATAAACCTGGATAGTCTTTTAAAAAGTTAAGCAAACAAGGCTCCAGAGTGGGGCGACTTCTGACCATCTGTGACCAGGTGTCCAGGAGAACATAATTGACCTTTCTTACTCTCTCTGTCCCCACAACACTTAGTGCGATGCTGCGAGCGGAACCTATTGATGTAACAGAAATGGTAGTTAGCGTTCTCCTCTAAGCATGATGAGCTGTCCAGCTAGAAAAATGTGGTGACTCGCTTTGTGTCACTCAGAGGAAGCACATGCTAGCCTTCACCCTCCCAGTTTGATAGCAGGGCTGCTTATCATGATATGAGTTTTCACAATCATTAAGAGTGGCGATGACAGAGCAGATCACATTAGAAGCCTAATATGCAGGACGAGTAACGTCACCTTTAGATTAAACCGTCAAATACAAAAAACACACATGAAGGCCTGAAAAACTCCTCCATCCTGACCTACAAGCTTGTACAAACACATCATGCATTAGGCTGATTCTCACACTCGTATTTAATAACTAAACCCAAAAATAAATAAATAAACAAAAATAGATATATTTATTGTTTTTGTAGCCTGTGTTTCTACCTAAAAACATGTTGACGTAATGCTAGCTGTTTCTCAGCCTTTCAGTGCACAAAAATGAGCTTTCAGTTCTGATGTATGTAGCTGTTAGTATTTCTTTTGTTTTTATTTTGCACCATAGTAGATAATGCTTTTGTTATTTTGTATTTTATCGTTTGCTTAAAGGAGAACTTAGTTATATTTCTGTTTACACAAAAAAAGTCTGTATTTGCATCACATCCAGTCAGGGCACACTATTTTAATAATAATTTATCGTTTCTCATAACTTTATCGTGATATCCGACAGCTTTACTGAACATTGCACTTTATGTCCATATCGTGCAGCCATGCAGTGTGATAAAACAGTGGAAATTGGCTACAACTAAATTTGAGGGGAAAAAAATGTTGTGTTATTGCCAACAGACAAAAATGTTTCCAAAAGTTATGTGTCCCCAAACATTTAATGGGCAATGTACGTCAGCAATAATTCATTATTACACGTACAAAGTTACGTGATTGTGATTTGGAAGTTAATCCGTCACAATAAATATATACACAATTCGTGAATGATTTTCAGCAATACTTGGCCGAAAAAAATAAAACATAAAATATAAAATGTGCCATAACTTTTGCACAGGCAACATTTTTTTTTTCCAATACTTTAAATGCGCAGGTACGTTCTGTGTAGAGAGTTTGTTAACTTATTTTAGCAAATCAACAAAACATAATTTGACCAAGCATGCCCAAACTTTTGCAATTAACTGTTATTTCCAATGCTACATATATATTATCACATTTTATCAAATGTTCTTGGAACAAGGCACGGTTTTAAGTGAAAATGCTTCAGGATCTTTGTGGTCCAGCAAGAAAGAAACAGGAGCTGCTCCAAGGCCGTAGCGTGTCGTTTTTGCAGGGCCGAACATGCTTAAGTGCTGCTAATGAAAAGCTCTCCTACTATACAGCGAAAGGCATTCATATTTAATAAAGTGGGGTGTAATGGAGGCCTATAGGCTTTAGTGATGAGGACAGAATGTTCCAGATGAGCCAGCAGAGGGAAAAGCTCATAGCTCTTTTATCTGAGGTCTGGAGTGAAAATGCAGTATATTACTCTTTAATGATGCGCAGGAATATTTTCTCTGAGAAATACAGTAAAGTTGTGTTCTGACACACACACACACACACACACTCATACAAAAATGCACACTCACCCCCCACACACTTGGCTCACGCACACATACACTTACAGTAGTTCACTGTGCACCCGTTTCTCACTCTTTTTCTCTCTCTCTCTCTCCCTCGTTCTCTCTCTCTTTCCCCGCCCCCGCCCCCACGCCGGGCTCCTCTGTGACACACAAAGCTGGGCCTCAGCTTAAGGTCAGAGGACATGGAACATCTGTGTGGGAGACCAGCTCTCTCTGCGGGCCAGAGAACGGGCCAAGGCCTGTCTGGGCCTAGACACACACACACACAAACACTTGTTTTTATACGGTGTCAGGACATTGGGTCATACATTTGTCTCATGTATATTATACAGTATTGAACCGTGACTTTTACAACTAGGCCTTCAGTTCTAGCCATAAATGTCAAAAATAAGAAAAAAATACCTCGACAATAAAGTTATTTTCTTCAATAGTATGTTAGCACTAAGCTCCCGGCAATTCACATGAACACTTTTGGCTGTTCTAGATTAAACACATTAGGAACATGTAGAAGACATCTCATAGTTTATTTAAACCTTGTTACCGATTATAACATATATTTTATCCTATATGTTGCAGTTTTGTAGTAACTCTTTCAGTAAAAAGCCGTGGTATAGACCTGCTGCCATTGTTTTCCGTTTCTAACGACTGACTGAAACCTGGTTAGACCACTATGCGTATTCAAAATCAGTGATGTATGTAGGACTCCCAGAAGACCTACAGTCATGCGTTTTCTCATGAAGTTGGTCCCACCCATTGGAAATTAAAGCATGAGTGGTTGATTCCACTGTCAGTTTCTAATTATGTTGGTGGTTAATCTAAAATGTAAAATCTTGAGTTCAGCCCCTGAAGGCCTGACTAATGAGAGTCTTTTGTGTCCACTCACAACTTAAGATTATTAGCACAATAACACACCAAACTCACCCAACCATGCCTTTATATACCTTGCTTTGTGCACTGAGGCACTGTCATGCTGAAACAGAAAAGGGCCTCCCAAACTATTCCCACAAAATTGGTAGCACACAATTGTCCAAAATGTCTTGGTTTGCTGAAGCATTAAAATTTCCATTCACTGGAAATAAGGGCTCTAGGCCAACCCTTGAAAAAGAAAACACCATAGCATTATCCCTCCTCCACCAAACCTTATACTTAGCACATTGCAGTCAGGCAGGTAACGTTCTCCTGGCATTCTCTAAACCCACTCGTCCATCAGACTGCCAGATAGAGAAGTGTGATCCCTCACCCCACAGAATACGTTTCCCCTGCTTCAGAGTCCAGTGGCAACGTGCTTTACACCCCATCCGATGCTTGGCTTTGTGCTTGGTGATGTAAGGCTTGCATACAGCTGCTCAGCCATGGAAATCTGTGCCATGAAACTTCTGGCACATAGTCTTTGTGCTGATGTTAATGCCAGAGGAGGTTTGGAACTCTGCAGTTACTGAGTCAGCAGAGCACTGGCGACTTTTATTCACTATGCATCTCAGCACTTGGCGGCCCTGCTCTATAACGTGGTCTGTTGCTGTGGTTCCTAAACACTTCCACTTTTTAATAGTTCTAATCACAATTGATTGTAGATTATCTAAGAGTAGGGGTGGGGGGGGGAATTGATTCTTAAATGCATCGCGATGCGGACGATTCTAAATTGATACACAAATGTCAAAAATCAATTTTTTGACGGAACACAAAAGGCGGAACTTGAAAGTGTGGAAGTGCAGCGCCCGGAAACTCTGTGACGCACACATAACAAAAACACAAGTGGATGAGCGAGAAATCCGACCAGCACCCTCTGCATTAAAAGCTAGGTTAGGTCAGGAGTCGACAACACAAATGTTAAGAAGAGCCATGTTGTTTTTTCAACTAAAATCAGACCACCTTGGGAGCCACAACATTTAATGTCCAATATGTTTCAGTATGCGCTAATGTCCTAGTGTAGATTAAAAAATATGAACAAAAACACTGACTTACATTGCTCTGCTTTAAGCTTTAGCAATAGCCGCTTTCCTCTCATCTCCGCCAGGACACTTTTCTTCAAAAGTAGAACAGCTTATTGTAAAATGTCTCTCAACGTTCGACTGTTTTACGAGGCTAAAGTTGCATCTCATTCTCCAGCTTCTTGTTTGAATTTTTCCCGTTCCACCTTAAATTCTGCCTGAAGTGCCAGAATATAAATGCGGCACCATTTAAGGTGGACTGGGAAAATTTGAAAGAAAAGCTGACTTCATCTTCGCAACTTTTTTAGTGTTTGACAGTCTCTCGTTGCAGATTTAATGTACCAGGAAACTAACGTTGCTTATAAATATGAATAAGTGCATTCGTCTCCAAATGTTCGTCTTAAATCTCTCTCTTTGCCTTGTCATTAGCTACTAGCTAGGCGAGACTGCGTTGCTAGGTGACCTGCAGTCTGCATGCCAGGGGAAAAGGGACCTGGATAAGAGCCATACTATATGCAAGTTGTGTTACACTAAACTAAAAATTTTGGAAACGACAAACATGAGAAACAAAATTACATGTTTTCCTACCGGTTTTGCTTGCTGCCATCCAACGTTTTGACATTTATGGCCAAACTGAAGTCCTAATCATGGTCCAACACTGATAAGGTGAGGAAAAATGGTGCTTCCACCAACTGTAGATGAGGTGTGAAAGACAACACAGAAAGACACCATTTTACAAAGCTCTCAAATTAAAAACTTTAGAGAGTGGTCTCATCCTTTTATCTGGCCCATCTGCCCCATCTGTTAAGTAAGTTTGCCATTTTTAGTGCAAGTGGTGTGTTTACACCCCAATGCATTTGTTCACACAGATGCAACAGTATATAGTTTACCGTTAATACCTGGATGATGTAGTTGAGCCATGGCCATTACACAAATTTATAGATTCTATGAGGACCACCTTTCAAAATGGCCAATGCATCAAGCTGCTATGTGCACAAATGTTAGTTAAATGTCTTTGTCCTTCAACATTTTTAACTTTAAGTTTGGCTGGTATGTTGATGAGAGGAACTGTACTCTACAATGCAGAGTTTAAATATAACAAGCATGATTAAATAAACTAAAAATGTTTAGTTCCCAAAATTCATTGCACCTTCACTGAAGAGCTAGAAGGCCCTGAGGGTTCCTTACTAGTATAGTGCAAGTATATAGTGCTTATTGCAGAGATGCATTTAGCACCTCCTCACTTCAGTGAATATAAAGCTATATGTGCTCTCATATCTGTAAATTTGCCTCCTCCAGGTTTTGATTGCAAGAAAGATATTCTAAAGCAATACTTCACTTAGGTTTTTCAACTTAATCTTTATTTGCCACATCTGGATTAGCACAGACAGGAACATAATTTTATAAAAGAAATTGAGCTTGTTTTTGTTTTGAAAGTAGAAAGAAAGTTGTTGTGACAACAATTATATCAGTATTGGATTATGGTGGTGATAATCTATATGAATGCAGCTCCTTCGATATTAAAATCTTTAGACGCTGTTTATCACAGTGCTCTGCTTTTTTTTACCGCTGACAGATCTAGAACCCATCATTGTGAGCTGTACTGTAAAGTTAGCTTGTCATATTTGTACATAAGAAGGAAGCGGCATTTGTTGATTTTTATTTACAAAGCTCAGTCGAAACAGCTTCCAGCCTATATTTCATCTATCCTTACAGTCAGAACAAATGAAAAATGTATTAGAAATAATGACTGGCTGGTTCTGACATACAGAATTTGGAAACAAAGCAGCTTTATGCAATGCCCCGTTAGTGTGGAATGACTTTCAGCTGAGTGCTAAAATATAATAACTCTCACCTTTTAGCCAGTTAAAAATACTTTTGAACAATTTGGTAGATGAGAGTTGTAGATGTAATTTTGTGTAATTTCTGCCTAGTTTTATTTATTTTGCTTGCTCTAATTGTTTTATAGATCAGTGGGCTTATTTGCCCCTGTAAATATATATGTATATATATAGCCTTGCATATTTCAAACATTTATTCACAGAATTTAGCAATTGTCCTGTGGCTTCTGTTATAAGTCTTTTTCAAGGGATCATGTTATCAGTACAGAAATACATCGAAATTATTGTCTGTTGTCTGGTAACTGACGATATGCTGGACAAATGCTTTCAATGGTCTTTCCAAAAATATTAACATGGGCCCTTCTTCAGCCCTTTCTGCAGGCTTTAGAATATTCTTTCAGTTTCTTTCAGCCCTTTTCCGTTGTCAGGGAGCAGTGTAGGGAGAAGTGAACACAGAAAAGCTTCAGCCACTCATGACATTACATAACAGCAATCTAGAAGTGTGACTCGTTTAGCAAATGTCACAAGTGAAGTGACTTGCTTCATGCTGTCACATGTATACAGAATCTCTCTGAGTCACTGCCCATCAAACTGCTCATGCTCAGAGGAGTGTGTAATCTCAGGATTATGAAAGAGTGCACGTTGTAATATCAAGCTGCTTCGAAGTGTTCAGGAGATTAGGGCAGGTTTTACTGCCTCGTCACCAGCATTTATGAAGATGTGCAATCATGACTGGTACTTAAACATGCTGAATCTATAGTTTCCTTGTACAGTCAGTAGAATGAGGTGATTCTTGGTGAGTGTGCGTTCCCAAAAGTTGCTCTGCTGCCTGTAGCCACCCATTTCTGAATATTTCTGCCTCTTTTCCGCTGAATTCTGGAGCTGTGTGGAGCGAAACGCATTGGAGGAGGTGGAGGAGGTCAGCCCTGCTAATATCAACTTACTGCTAGAGTAAACCAAACAATTTGTTCTTGGCCACGTTTCAGCCGGAACATTTATCATTTGATTTACACACAGATTACCGTTTAAAGATACAAGAGGGGGGAGGGGGAGAAAAACGTTTTTTGGAGGCAGTGATGATAGTGCATCGTCTGTACCGATGCCTATTAAAAGCCCCAGGAAATGGATACTATTTCCTTGGCTTTAGTGCACTGCACCTCGATGTTTATCAGTCAGGCACAGTGCAGGGGCCAACAGAAGCCTCTGTAATGAGCCGTACACCAAGCAAGAATGTGCTTACCGCCTACTCTCATTAACACGCTGCATTTTCACTTTTACCCTTTAAACATTGTTTAGAGAGGTCAGTGGAAGCACTTATCGTTCTAGAATTAGCAGCCTGTTTTGAATGAAACAATATTTGCCTTGAAGATTTGCGTCACGTTGGCTTAGGTTTTAACATTTAGAAGTCACGAGTTTTTACTGTCGTTTAAGGGCGTGACAGTTTCATTACAGTATCGAAGAACTGTGCACAGTGTATGAAAATTTTAAGCTGCATTGCTGATAACTTAACCTCCTCTGAAGGTCCACATTTATCATCCTTTTGTTTAAAACACTATCATCTGGGTGCATCCTATCAGAGTAAAGAGGGGGCGGGGCTTCTGCTAAGCATGCAGTCAAGCTCAATTGAGTGGGCTTTTTTTTTTTAAGAGCTTCTAAGGGTTGCAGTTTTTGGGAGTTATTTCATCAGATGGCTGGCATTGAAAAGCTTCTGTTTGAAATTGTTTATGTATCTAAGCCAAACCAATACAGAAATAGATCTTTGTATAATCAAAACATGTTAATATTGTAACATATTGAATATCTAATCAAAACTTGGTTTCAGAATGGAAAATCATATCAATCCTGAAAAAACAAGACATTTTGCTATTCTACTCAAAGGTAATTACACATGCAGGACCATCTCTAGCCTTTTGGGAGCCCTAAGCAGGATTATAAATTGGGGACTCCCATCTTGATAGCTGATATACTGTAAAATTAGAGGCTAACTAATAACAATGACTACCACAAGCTGTCTAAATTATATACGTGTATAACAGGCTACCATGGCAAAAATGTAAACTATTGTTTTTCCTTTTGCAAAACAAGACAGTGCACACACCAATAAGTTCTCCTCAAATTCAAACCATCATAAAATATCTTCATTTCTGTTCACAAACAGAACTGTGGTGTTTAATGAGCTATGAGTGGGAAATAATTTGTATAAGATTACACCATGCTTTTGTTATCACTGACAGTAACTGTGACTTCTAAGGGTTAAATATTGTTTAGAGAGGCCGTTGAAAGTGCTTATCTTTCTAGAATTAGCAGCCTGTTTTGAATGAAACAATATTTGCGTTGGAAGATTTGCATCACGTAGGCTTTGTTTTTAAAGCGGTGGACTTTTGTGCAACTTTCTTTTTCAAGCCACCCATAATGTAAGGGTAACTCTTGAAGCTTAAATGTTTCACATTTAAGCAGAGTGCAACAGAGAGGCAGTCAGGTCTCACTGCAGTGAAGCTCAGAGGGAAGTGGGCGTATTGTATTTTATACGTTGAAATTGGGAGTGTTTCCGTAGTCCTGTAGGAGATTTTACTAGGTTTTATCACATCTGGGATACAAGGCCGTAACCACAGGAAAGCATAGTCTTCCATACAAGACAGCACACATTCCAGTTGTTTTGAAAGATTCCACTATAGGAATACCACCACACCATCCGCTTTGTAGCCATTTTACCTCCAAGTCTATTCTTAGAAATGGCTGACATGATGAAGGTATCTCCACTAACAGCTCTGTTCTTAACTTCATCTACTAACCATCCACTGCGGATCTCTCCCAGTAATAAAAATACCACCCAGAACTTCTGACCAGCTGTAGTATCTGACTGACAAATATCAGTCTCTCCTAATGTCATTGATTCAAATCAATTACTTTGCTTATCTCTTGGCTTAACTCTTCAAATAGGTGATTTGAAAGCAAATTTCATATAAATTATTTCTCACTCATAGCTCACTGAAACAAGCAGAGAAATTCTGTTGAAAGTGCAGATTAGGCCTGTCATCGCATGATTGCAGTTAATGTTATCAGACGGCAGTTGTTAACTTTCACCATCATTTGTTTTCATTGCAAAAAATAGAATGTGAGTTGGGTTTCATTGATTGGATTGAGGCCATTAATGAAACCAAAAGAAAGCACTAAATGCATTTATTGAAACACGTCATGGGTCTAATGAAAGCAACAAAAGTTGTAACTGGGAGGTGTTAGACTGTTCTAACTGGGAGCTATTACACTTTTCGAGGAAAGTTTGTTCATTTGTTAGCTAGGTAGCTAAAAAAAAGCGTTATCGTGTTTACTTGAAAAATAAGCATTTATCACTTATATCTTCACACTCTAATGAAAAAATGCAAGCCTTAATCGACTGTGCACATAACACATACAACATCATTTCAGGTCGTTAACCTAATTTTAGCCACTATGTATCAACAGGTAGGAAACAAGATGACTAATCAGCCACTTTAGTCACTTTAGGCTTGTGCTTTAATAGTTGCATAAAATAAACAAATGGTTAATCGCAATTATGTATGATATGTATGACAATTTTGAGCTACAGTTTTGTGATTGTGGCAGGCCTAGCTTTTTCTAAATGTTCCATCATTACTACATATTTGTGTTTGTAAGTAAAAGAGGAGATATTTTCTTATTATTTGAATTTGATTAAATTATTGTTGCTTTGTTTTGCAGAAAGAAAAAGCATGCCACGTTTGTCATTCCCTGGCTTTGAAAGTTGAAAAACGTCAGAAGTGCAGACTTGATCCTGTCAATAGAAAATGTAAATGTAATTCATTAACTTAATGCATAATTAAATATGTAATTGCATAACTGCATCTGAATAGGATAGTAGTGATAGTGTTTAAAAAAAAAAGTGTTTTATTACACACTTCTATAACCTAAGGATAGCCCAACCAGTTTGCATTGAAGTTGCATTAAATAATAAGCCTTAGTACGTAATGAGCCTGGGATTTTAAGGGGTTAAACGTAGAACGATTAAAGGTACAATCTGGCAGTTTAAAAAAAAACAGTAGCCCCAACAGTTCTTCTAAGTACTGAAAAGTTTTTTCTTTGCTTGGGTTTTTTGTTTATTTGTTTTTTGTTTGAAAAAAACAATAGGCAGTGAGTTAAAGTTCTATATATTGAAGCTTTAAAGGTTTGCCAGTCCAGCTCCTGAATGTGCCCTCCTGTATAGTTTGGATCCAGCCCGTTTAACACATTTGACCAACTAAGCTTTGTTCACACAGCAGGTAAAAGTGGCCCAAATCCAATCTTTTTCTTCATGTTTGACACAGATGTATCATCTGTGTGGCAGTGTGAACAGCAAAAAACACATTGAATCTGACATTTTCAATTCCAATTTGATATGCTTTCATATGTGGTACTAAAACCCGATCCGTATTCGATCAGCGGCAGTGCGACTCAAATCAGAATTTATGCAACTTTTACGTCAGTCCAACTCGACATTTATCATATTTTCATGCTGCTGAGACCTCATAAACATTTAGGCTGATATTTCTGTACCAAAAAATTAGAAGAGACTTATCCAAAACCGCTCTGTGTTCAAAGAGATTTTGAAAGAAATGGCCGAACGCAGCCGTAGGAGAGGCTGCAGTGTCAAAGAACTGTTAGAAGTCTGAAAGCAAAGTGTAAAGAATCTGAGGACACGAAACAAAAAAATGGCTGTGCCCTTTTTACAGTGAGCTCAAACACATTCTGGGTGATGAGCCAACTGTCAGCCATTGATGCTTAATGACCGTGCCTGTGATGCTGGCAAAGACGAAACTGTAAGCTCCGGGAGAGACTGACGTTCGTTCATAGTCATGATTGTTTACCTCAGGATGAGCACGCGACGTGAAGCAACGTAAAACATTGTACTTTTGTGCATGCAGGTCAGTTTGGGAGTGTGATCTGTTCAGACTAAAGTCGCATATAGGTCACATTTAAAAGAAATTTTGAACAGCCAACCAAAACAAAACGTATTTAGTGAGAAAATCAAATTTGGACCACTTTTACCTGCTGTGTAAACATGGCCTAAGTGCTCAGTATTCAAGACATTCTGAATATTGGAGCCTCCTGGAACTAAAGACTGCAGGACAGACCTTAAAGCACAGGTCTAGAGGGTTGCTTTTATAAAACAGCAACAACATAAAAATACACCATTTTCAATACAACCTTTAGGCTATATATCATATTATATACAGGAGTATATTCAGGAGTTGCACAGGGTAAGACGCGCCGGGCAGGTGTGTGGATACTCACAAGTCGCTGTAATAAAAATACCACCCAGAACTTCTGACCAGCTGTAGTATCTGACTGACAGATATCAGTCTCTCCTAAGGTCATTGATTCAAATCAATTACTTTGCTTATCTCTTGGCTTAACTCTTCAAATAGGTGATTTGAAAGCAAATTTCATATAAATTATTTCTCACTCATAGCTCACTGAAACAAGCAGAGAAATTCTGTTGAAAGTGCAGATTAGGCCTGTCATCGCATGATTGCAGTTAATGTTATCAGACGGCAGGCTATAGGCTATATATCATATTATATACAGGAGTATATTCAGGAGTTGCACAGGGTGAGACGCGCCGGGCAGGTGTGCGGATACTCACAAGTCCCTGGCTAGCTGCTGTGCAGTTGGACTTTGTCCAGGTGTATGAGAAATGTTGCCACAGTGCGAATTAAAATTGCAAGGAGAAGAACTCTAACTGTTGTGTGTGCTTGAGCATTAAACAACAGTTCGGAGTATTCGGCCTTCTTGGAACGAATACTGCCTACTGACTCCATAGCCTTGCTTGAAGACTCCAATGCTCATCTTGGCAGTGACTGGGAAATTTCCTGTATTCTGTTAGCATCATCCTAACAGTGCCACACATTTGTTTCCCACACTAGATTTAATACTATTAACCCAAAACACAGAAATTTGAAGCATCACCTGTAAACGTCCTTCCTCAAAACAAACCCACAGTGAATAGACATGAATAAACAGTTGCATAGACATGAATGAGCTGTGCATGTGCAGACACTGTTACTAAGGACCAAACACTAATCCGTATTGTTTGCTCTGACTTTATTTTACTTTAAACAGTTTAATTTGATCGTTTTGACCATTATCACTTATCACACATTATTGGACTGTAAACGAACATCCTTCTTGTGGTTTATCACCCAGACAGAGGCTATGCGCTGCATGAAAGAAAAAATAAGAAAGATATTCTGTTGCTTCTAACTTTCTCTCTGAATGCTCATTTTACATGTAAGTATAGCTGAAATCACAGCTTAGTCATTGTCTTTAAATTATGTGTATGTTGATTTTGTCAGATGACATTGCGGTTATAAAATCTGAATTTTAGCAGTGCAGAGAAGGAGTGTGGAAACAGCATGGAAGTGACTGCTGGTTAACATGTAGTCTTAATGAGTTGCATTTCAGTCACTATTTCATACAAACACTTGTCTGACAACAGAAACAGAATATAATAAAAATAAAATTCAGAATATAACAGAATATAAATAAAAAAATGAGCTTTATTGGGAATTCGGCTGTGATAAAGTACAGTATATGCAAGCACAGAGAGTAGGGAACCAACTTGATGTAAATGGCTGACAAAATCTGACACTTGGCAGAACGCAAATATGATGTGATGACGTCGCAAATTATTAACGCGATATCATCTAGCGACATGTTGCGACTTTTCGAGCAGGCTTTAGCTGCTTCCCATTGAAAATAGTTGTCAATAATGGGGGTGTTGTTCTTGTTTCGTTTCTGAAGTTAGAAAAGTTTTGGATTCGTTTATGTGCGCGCAGCTCACTGACAGAATGATTGACCAACAGACTTAAGCTTGCTTTAAAGTAAGCTGAACATTATGTGGGTTACTGTGTTTTCTAAAAATCAAATATGATCAATAACGTTACAGGAATATGTTTGGATTAATAAGCTAACTGGTTAGCCTTTGTTAACTTAGCTGCTGACAGTCAGTTTAATCAGTCAAACAGGTCAGATTAAAAAGGACTGTACAGAGCTCACATTAGTGACTGAAACATTGCATGTAAATATAAACATTAATGCACTTGTACACATGCCATTCTTTGTAAAGTTTCATTAAAGTTTGCTGAAAGATCTTAGGTAAAAGACATCTAACATTGCTCTGACTTGCTCCAGTGATAACTTTAGCATTAACTTATCTGAAGGTGTAGCTTTCCTTGTTAAAATCTTCTTGTTAGACTTCAAGACCTACCAATTTAATGTTTAAGTAACAAATGATTTTGTCAGCTCTTAAACATGTATGTCTGCTCTGAACATCTTGTAAAGGCAGTCAGTTTCTGAATGAAGAATGTTTTGCATGCACTCCTTTGTGTGCTTATAAATTTCCTCTGTACTCTTGTACTTTTTACAGTGCCGTAATTTCCTCTATTTTTTGCATATTTGTCGCACTAACTGGTTTCGGATCCTCAACCAAACTGTAATATAACACAAGGAGAACATGAGGAACCAAAAAACAGTTTTTAAATTATCATTTCATTTATTGAGGGGGAAAAAAGTTTTGCAACATCTATCAGCAAATTTGAAAAAGTAATTGCACCAGACTTAATTCAGAAAAACTTTTATTTTGTTTCTTTTTGAGCCTTCTGAGGTGGCTTGCTTTTGTGCTTAATTTTGTTGTCTTACTGCATAACCTATCTGAGCTTGAGCTAGCTTCAGATCACAGACTGATGACCAGGCATTCTCCTGCATGGTTTTCATGGTTCTGTCAATTATGGAAAGTCATTCAGGCCCTGAAGCAGAATAGCATCCTCACACCATTCCACTACCACTTCCATGGTATAATGTTTGTATTGTGGAATGCTGTGATGGAGCAGGACCCGTTGTCTTCCAAAATGTCCCACTTTTAAATCATCAGTCCACAGAACATTATTCCAAAAGGCATGGTTCTTGTAAAGCTGTTTTGGGGTAAAAATGAGACAAGTAGTGGTTTTTGCTGACCTTATCTGAGGCAAACGAGGCCTGCAATTCCTCAGATGTTTGTCTAGGTTATTTGACTTCCTGGATGAGTTGCTGTGCTCATGGAGGGATTTTGGTAGACCAGCCACTTCTGGAAAGATTCACCACTCTTCCAAGTTTTCTCCTTTAGGAGATAACAGCTCTCATTGTGTTTAGAATGTATAATGAGGGAACACAAAAGTCCTAGAGCTTAAGAAATGGCATTGTAATCTTTTCTAGACTGATATATTTCAGTAACTTACTCATCTCTCCCAGAATTTCTTTTTATTGTGGCATACTGTGCTGCCGGTTAAGACCTTTTCGACCTACTTAACATTGATGGAAAGATTCTATTTAAGTGATGTTTAGATTCAACAGGACTGACTAGTTTAATTCATCCCAGTTATCAACTACATTTAGTTAATTGGTTGATTGGGTAAGTCACAGGGCAGTTACTTTTCCACACAGGGCTAGTTGCTGTTGGAAAGTTGTTTTCCTTCAATAAATAAACTGATCATTTAAAACTGTATTTAATGTTTACTCAGGTTGTCTTCACTGACGATCAGAAACAATTATGTTCGACAAATATTAAACAATAGAAGAAATCAGGTGGGGGCAAATACTTTTTCACAGTACTGTAGTCTGATAGCACAAGTGTTACAGATGCACATTGCCTGTGGTGAAAGTTTGACGAACATAGCAGCAGGGAGGTGGGACTTTTCTGCAACATGTTGTTAAGAATAAGTTCTCAGCCTTCAGTTTAAACAAAACCTGGTTCTTATCTTATCTGTCAACTCAGTCCATGTGAGTAGAATAACAGTCCATTCACAGCACAAGTGTTTTGGGTCTCTTGGCGCGTTAATACAGAGTTTAGTTGTTGTGAATCGGACATAGGCGTGCATACATTGAGTATTTTGCAGCAGCTTCTAATGTAGCTCAGCCAATCAGATTTTAAGACTGTAACTCTCCATGTTATACATGTAATTACTTAATTACATAATTATGAATGTACATTGCCCTGCGATGGACTGGCGACCTGTCCAGGGTGTATCCTGCCTTCTGCCCAATGACAGCTGGGATAGGCTCCAG
>JAILXH010219119.1:2267-14921 GCA_023558415.1 Piaractus mesopotamicus
GTCAAATAGGACTGTGTCACGGGCCTGTCTTAACCCGCGGGCCTTGTGTTTGACACGTGGGTACTAGAGGATGACCTGCACAGCAATAGATGAGCTATCACCTTTGACTTTACATTTGCAAGGTGGAACAACAAGTGAAGAATCCAAACCCCGATCTAAACCAGGGAACTGGCCGTATGTCTGGAGAATTGAAGTTTATTCTTGCGCGCAGGTACCAGACACCTAGCCAGCCCCTGAAACAATGGACTGACACAGTTTTATAGCTGGACTGATGCCAAGATTAGACCCAGCTTATACATGACAAATGACAGGTAGGAGTGGTTAATAGAGTGGACAGTAAGTAAGAGCAGCACGGCTGTGTGTGATCCACTCGCACCAGCACAAAACACACAGTTAAATATCACTTATTCTTGGTACTTAAAAAGATTTTTTTTTTTAATTCACTATTAAAACATTCAGAGTGGTTTCATGTGAAATGTATCAGTCTAGAGAAGCTAGGCAAGTCAAAATTGTTCACAGAGATGGTGGTAAGAACCACTGATGTCTCTTTGATTCAAGCATTTTAATGCCTCTAAAAGCTAGCTCACATAAGGCTAATACTTAAAGCAGTTGCAAATACGCTGCCTGACTCCTGAGAGTCATTTTTTTGAAAATAGCAAAAAATAATCAAAAATAGTTCAGAGTTAACACTATTTAGCTATTCTCAACATCACGTTTAAAAACTCGGAAGATACAAGTAGCTTTTGGATAGCGCTTGGATAGTACATAAAATGGTTATATTTGTTTTGTAGACATCTTGATATCTGGTTCCTATCACTACAATGAAACATTTCACAGCAAATCACTTTGCTTACATTGCAACAATTACACTGAAATTTTTCAAATTTGGTGGATTTCTCCTTCAAAATTCTGTCTGTAAACACGCCTGTCTGTATTCAAGCAAACAAACACTTCTAATGGCCACCATAGCTTAGATGCCCTCTGAGTTCTGTTGTCTCTTCCTACCTCATGATTTAACGTGCTGCTGTTAGGGGTTAGTGTTAGTTTCCCCTTTATGCTGATCTGAGAGCAGCATTCCAGCCTTTTATTTAATAATATCAGGTTTGTGTAGGGAGGCCTGTCTCCACACCTGCATGAAATGACAACCTCCACTGTATAATCTAAGGTCAGAGATTACTTTATTGGCTCGCTGCCCAATTCTTGATTTTTGTCTTTTTAACTCTGCAGTTTTATTTTCAACAATTTATACTCTTTTTTTCTAAGCAACTTAAAAATACCAGGTGAAAGTTTGAAATGTGTTTGAAACTTTTTGCCCAGTGAGAAAAAGTTTAACAAATTGCTGAGCAGGCATTAAACACGAGACTGCATTTCCTCATAAACACAGACACAAACCATGGCTAAATATATATTGCACCACATGCTTCTGTGGTTTAAGGATGCAAGCTCTGTAGAGAAGCTGTTTACCTTATTCTTAAGCACAATAACATCCTTCCTTAGATCTCATGACCTGAACTTTTACCCCTAATCTAGTGACTCACTGTGGTCGCATAATACTTTTTAAGGTCTGCAGTCTTTCTTAAGGTCTTTCTGTTTAACTGTGTAAGATCAAGTCTTGCTGTCCTGTGTAGACTGTGCATCTGTCAAGGCCTGAGAGCATGAAAGACCAGATCCTCCAAAGGAGAAAGTCTGGTGGAGGGCTACATATTACCTCCTGTAATCAGATTTGCATCTTTTTAATATGGAATATTTTTCTTAAGAATATATTTCTTACACCCAAGAATAGTTCTTTGGCTTTTATGTCTCTGTGAGGCCTTGTGGGCACAAAGGACACTATCTTTGTTGATTGAATCTAACCAGTGACACTGTATTCCATTTTGTTTCTGGACTAATCTGAGTTTGCATTATAATAGTTACAATTTTCTAATGATGAATCAGCAACTTTACATTCAGATCATATTCAGAATATAATTTACATATAATTTGCATTACTATTTTGATCAAGTCAAACTCCAAATCCACTGTTTTTTCAAAACCTCTGCAAAATTAAATGATTGATATGTAAACAAAGTCATTCAGAGTCACTTGATGTGAAAATGCTCCATTCATGAGAAACTTACCAAGTCAGAATTGTTCACAGCAGTGCAAATAGGAACCAGAAATCCAGAAGAACAATTTATTGCCTCTAAAGGCTGCCTCACTCATAACGCAATGGGTGGCAAAGTGGGTAGCGCCTCACAGCAAGAAAGGCCTAGTTTCGATTCCCGGCCGGGCGACCAGGGTCCTTTCTGTGTGGAGTTTGCATGTTCTCCCTTGCCCCTAGGTGTGAATGTATATGTCTGTCTGTCTGCCCTGCGATGGACTGGCGACCTGCCCTGGGTGTTTCCTGCCTTCCGCCCAATGACCGCTGGGCTAGGCTCCAGCACCCCCTGTGACCCAGAAGGATAAGTGGCTTAGAAAGTGTGTGTGTATTCATAATGCAGATATACATGCATGGTGTTGTTGGCAAAATGGTCCCAAGAAGAAAACACATTTTTAAGACATATATTCTTAACATTACATATAAAACTCCTATGAAGACCTATGTTCACTGGTTGTTTTGGATAGCAAATTAAATGGCTGTATTTGTACTGTAGACATTGCGACCCCTGGTTACTATCACCACTACTGTAAAGAAAATCTGAGTCTGAATCTGCTACAATTGACCATTTCACATCAAAACAATCAGAATGACATTATATAATGAATTATGCAGAAATTCAAATTTAAATTATGTTTAACTGACTATTCCTAGTGTTTCACAGCTTAATTTAATAATGCTGGGTTGTTTTATGGAGTTAGTAACTGGGAAGGGGACCTCAAGGGCAAAAGTTTGAATACATCTATGACAAGATATAAAACATGTCATTGAGTATGTCTTTAGTGTAAGTGCATGAATTTCCCAAGTGAACCTTGCTCTGAAAATGTGCTAAAAGCTTTCTTTTTCTAAACATGGCTCTGTGTAAGAGCTTCCTGGATGCTGTGGGTACAGTACACTGTCCCTCAGGACACGCTCAGCTTAGGCATACAGAATGGCCCACTTCCTCTGGATACATGATACAACACGTTTACTCCTACACAGATTTCAAGAAACATACCAACATCACAAGATTTTTTAAAAAGCAAAACTCAGATCCATGCTGCATTACGTACAGCTTATTTTATAGGCTAACAGTCAGCTGCGTGTCCGTCAAAGCATAAAATAAAATAAATATCTTAAGAACACTGTTATTAGAGGTAATGATCAACTTGCGTTATTGAACTGAAACATTACATCATCCCCCCACACCAACATGATTAAGCCCTTACTCTCCAGGTTTATTACATTATCAGCTAATATTCTTAAACATTATTATGGATAGTTATTTATTATATCTGCTACGAATTTTTCAGCAGCTACTTTTAAGCTAATATGAAGGTTAAGTAGTTATGGGGGGAGGGGTGAATGAAACTCATGGGACCTTGGAGTTAAAAAGATTCAAATTTGATATTATTTAACATCTGTTAGCAACAGACTGGTCTTTTTTCAGTACAATTACACAATTAGAAATCAAAAATTAGTCTTCAACGCAGAGTGCTCTCATCAACGCCAGCAGCCAAAGAACCAGCTAAAGTCTAGAGTAGATCCAAGAAAAAGCACTAGAGTATAAAATGAAAGGATCAATAATATTGAATGTCCACCTCAGCCATAACAAAGGCCACATAAATAACAGCGCACAATGAAATACTGACATTTCAACCATGCTGAAAAGCTACATCCTGTTTACAGTGGCCAAGCTACTGCCTGTGTATTACGATCACAGATTTAGCCATAGCAAACACAACATTGCTAAATCTCTCTCAGTGGAGTTTACTAGAATCAACACCGCGGCTGCTTGAACATCCAGAGTCCACTTCGTGTCAAGCTGTTCTGTTCTCTGTATCCCTCTATTTCCTCATTCTGTGCTGTTTTTCGTCATTAATAATGTGGGATTATGTGTCATGTCTTCCTCCCCAGACGGAAGAGACTCTTCAACATCTGGACAGGAGCAAAAGCAGTGCACTGGGCTGTGACATCATCACATAACCTCTTCCCTACATCAGCAAGCATGGGTTACCAGAGGTCAACTGCAGTCTGTGTGGCTGTGCTCGATGTCGTTAAAACTCTCTTATCATAGCACCAATGCCATCTATGCAATACAGATTTAGTGCAGGGTGACATAATGCGTGCAGATATAATACAGGCTGAAGCAGATCTGTGTTGACGTCCAGTCTGACAAGTTTGGTGTGGCTTCAGGAACTTACAGTCTACACTGAAATTCTAGTCTTATCCTTTAGTAGGCCTAGAGCATCAAGACTCCCAGTACAGTAAAGAATAAGAGCTAAAGACCTGTTGAATTCAGCTGTGAGTGCACATTTGACACCCAAAGATGAGGGTTTTTTTTTTTTTGGCTGGTCAAAGACTATTTCACACAGCTTTCACAGTTCTCACATTACACCACAGTTCTCACTGAATGCTGCCAAGAGAATAGCAAGAGAGGAAAACCATGGAATGTGACAAGCCAAATCTGTGTTTGGTCAGTCAGGGTTAACTATTGTGGTGTGGCTCCACCTAATAATATTGCTCCTGTGCTCAAATGAAAACAAATTCGCTTAATATCGACAGGCAATGAAAAATAACCACTGTTTGGGACACAGAATGAAGGTGAGTCAGCGTAGGTGACCTTTGGCTGTTCTAACATTATCTTGTCACTTGGCTCGCGCTCGGGCTTCACAACTGCATTTCCCATCAGCATAAAGTAACAAAAACATCCTGATTTAATCATGCTCCTGTCCAAAATTGAAGTGCAGCATATTTTACCACCTTCCACTGAAATTTGCAGTGTTCAAACACCTTTAGCAGAGTGAAAGATTTTTTTTTTGGGTAGAAGCCCAAGTGGTTCAGGTCCAGGACTACTGAGTTTATTTTGTATTATTGCTATTATTTATCTGGCACAAATGGTTATACATAGCTTCTTGGGGCAGAACAGGAGCCAACATCTTCTGAATGTCTGGATGGATAACGGTTAGATATAAAGCATGAATGTTGACTACTCCTTTGTTGTTTAGGCTCCGTTCCAAGGCATCTATGATATCATCATCATCATCATCATCGTTATCATCAATCATCATCACCATAATCATTATCTTGCGATCTTTATGGGACTTTGATCATCAACACTAGTTCTGAGGAACTCAAACAAGCATCAGTGCTCATGGAAAAATGGGCTACCCAGGGGGTGGGGGCAGGGGTTAGCTAAGGGTATTGATTGGAAAGACCTCCACAAAGACCATTCAAATTCAGAAAGAAACCTTGTACAGTAAAACAAAAAAAGAGTTTCAGAACTTATCACTGTGTAATTATCAGAGTTAGTCTACTAATGCAGGTTTATTTACTATCTACAGAAAAAAACATAAACCTAAAGCATTTTGTTGTTCACTGGGGTTATTCCTTCCCCAGATGTTGGCCCGTTTTAGTACCCCACGAGCTCATGGAGGAGGTGTTTTGGCGCTGCATGTGTTAGCCCTGTAAAAAGCCTAAGCGCACACCTACCGCCTCGTGTCCGATAGTAACCCCGGCTCCGCCAGCGGATGCGCGCGGCTCTCCTATAAAGCCTTCAAGGAACCGAGCAGATGCTCTTTTTCAATGAGAGACGCTCACGTTATCTGACCGGTCCGGGTCTAAGTGACTGAGAGAGAAAGTTTAAACCGAGTTTACACGGAATACAGCGAATGCTCAAGACCAAATCATCAGGTGTATCCCTGGAAAAAAGGTAACAGCGTGTCATGTCTTCTTTTTTCCCCATTTTTTTCTTTCTCGTAAGGTGTCGCGAGTGACTGACTGCCTGAAGCGGCTTTGAGTCTTTTTGTCTAACTTAGTTTCTCTAGAAAGGTCGAGCTTATGGAGACTGAGCTAAAGAAACCCTGTGAGATTTTACATTGAAATGAAACAGAACGCTGTAAAACGAGAAGTGTAGCTCTTCATCGCGTCCTTCGCGCTGTTTCGCGAAAAAACAAGTCAGTTTTATGGAGTTAGCTAGCGTGTAGCTTTACTGTCAGAGAAAGCTTCTGATGGAATATACATAAGCTTCATTTAGACTATCAGCTCATCATCTGCCATTCACTTTTTGTAGATGCTCTGGAAAAACGAGTAGACTTTAGCTACCTCAGAGCACACACAGTCAGGTCTTAACACTTAAAAGTGCTAAACCTTTTAAAAATGTGAAATATGTAACCTGGAGCTACCAGTATCTTATAAGTTAATAGCCTATATAGGCTACTGATAACGCTAATGAGAGCTATTCACAGCAGGTTCAGAAGCAGGTGGGTAGGTTTTGTCTGTGATGACTTTTGTACACACTTAAAAAGAAAAAAGATGGTTCTTCAAGGGTTCTTTAGTAAAGAGAGTGGTTCTGTTTAGAGCCATGAGTTCTATATAGAACCATTTCATGCTTCTTTGCATGGTGCTACATAGAACTATTTTCAAAAAGGTTCTATATACAACACTTTCTCCTTCATTTTACTATTAAAAGAACAATTTAAGCATGAAATTGTTCTACATTGAACTCATGGTTCCAAGCAGAACCACTGCCTAAATGGAACTCTTTTTAAGTGTTTATACATATGTGGTACAGATTACAGAAATGTCAGAAAGTTTTGGAAATTAGAGGCATGTTGCCTGTCACTGTTATGAAGAGAGAGGCATATCAAAGATCAGTGGTGTACACCGGTTTCTGGTCACGCTGTGCTGGAGCCTGGTTCTGTTTTCTTCATTCCGCTTCTTCAGAGCACAGAAGTATATGACAGTGAGACAGTGTTTGCCAGGGCCAATCCTCTTCACACTCATGTGTTCTTGTTATTATATAGGGAACCAACAGGTCTTTGTCGTAGACAGTGAAAAGTAAATAGCCATTCATTAAAGTAATGATGAAAGATTGTGAAATAATGGAAGAGACATTGCTGAGAGCTCTGAGATACACAGAGCTCACTAACACTGTGACTGATTGCAAATGAAGGACATTGTCGCTGCAGTAATTGTAAACATTACTGTTAATTTGGCTCTCATCAGTATTTATTATGGTTGATAGTCGGAAAATGTTTTTGTTTCCACAAGATGGATTTAGTATTAGATATTAGAGAACATCTAGTAGTATGGCTCTGTGGGCAGAAATATGTCACCATGATTCTTAAAGACACTTTCACGATACACAGTGTGGATCATAATGTTTTGTTTTTCTGAGATTTGCTAAGTTAAAACAGAAAAAGAAAGAATCAGTAGTGCTACATTTAAAAAGTACTATTGAAAACTATCAACACAATGTTTTGAAAGCTTCACATGCTGAATCTGAATGTAATTTAGTAGGATTAATTATGCTTTCTTTGTAATTAAAACATGCAGTCGGTCAGTGTTCTTTAAGTCCTGATGATACCTATGATATGATCAGAAAAACATAGAGTAATGTAATCTATCATGATAATGATAAATGTCATCATTTTGCCCACCCCTAATGTTAGGTCATATGGAGCATACATGTTGTATGCCCTGAAATATAAAGCTATTCTTTATTCCAATTTTTTAGCTAAATACTTTAATATAATTAGCCTATGTCCAGTATATCTTTCTGCTCATCTAGAAGGAATACACTACCAAAGATCGGCTAAAACCTGGAATAAACAAAGAGTGTTTTTTAAAGTGTCCCCTATAACCTGATGGCTTAGACTACCTGAATCTAGTCTATGTTTTTATTAGTCTTGGTCCCTCAGTTCCTTTCTAATATACATCATTGTTGCCAGGAATCTTGGGAAGGCATGGATTTCATTCACTGATTTGAGCAATGATGGCTTTAGCTGAAGATCACACACACACTCTTACCCCAGATGAATGGTTCCATTAGCATAGAACAGTAGCACAGATTTGCTTACAGACTCCTGGTGAAGCACTTTGATCAAAAGCAGCCATTGCTGAAGCAGCTACCTGGAGCTGTGAAATTCCTTACAGAACGATTCCCCAACAACAGTGAAGTCCTTTGTTACTAGGAATTCTGGGAAGGCATGGGTGGGTGTACCTAAAATGGGATGGGGCAGGACATGACCGGACAGGACAGGAGAGGAGGACAGGGAAAACGTGAGCAGCAGGGTTTCAGTTGCACTTTGTCCTGGACTTTTGAGCTGCTCTGTTGGTTGCACTTGGATGTCTTCTTTTACTCAGCCTGCTCTCTCACCGTATCTCATTGCAGTCCAGACAGCTGCAGAGAGCAGCGTGAGGAGGACCTGAGTGAAGATGTCTATCTCCACTCAGCTGGGCCTGCTGCTGTGGAAGAATTTCACCTACAGAAGACGACAAACGGTAACTATACCTCTTTTTCCCACTTTATTCACTCAGTATTACGCATGAAGGGAAACTAACGTCTATATGTAATATTTCTCTAGCTCAGTGAAGATTAGACTGCAGGGTACAGAACAAATTGACTATGAACTAGACACTCAGGCACAACTTAACATTTATTCATCGTGGAGTATCTCTTTATACTAGTATATACCACTTTTATGACTGCATTTTTATTGTGGTCTCTAGTGCCGTTGTCAATTACAGATTAATCTACTGTGAAAAGTTGTTTGGCCAGCTTGACTGGGGGCACTAAAAGTCCATCACATTTTATAAGACAAGCAGAATCTTGCTGACTCAGGAGTTATCAGTCATTAGTTATAAGGAGTTCAGCCTGCAAGGGTCACTCAGCAGCAGGGCTCCAGGAATGGCCGCTGCAGGACTTATAAGGGGCAGATGTCCATGACAATGCTCTGTCCTCCAGTAATGTGCAGGGTTACCCAGAGGGTACTTCAGTTCAAGAAGAATCAGTTTCGGACACATAGCACATTTTAAAGGAATAGTTTGGCCTTTTTTTTTTTTTTTTTTTTTACAATTTTGTTGCCGTTACTTGTTAGATACATTAGCTTTGTGTCTTAATTGCTTTTCCAAAGAAGCAAACTTTAGACACTGATCACTAATGCACTGATCATGAATTTTGATGTTGATTCCAATTTCTTTATGGAAGAATTGGATAACGGATGAATTTTTAAAAACTTTTTTCTAAACCTGAAGCTCAGACTTTCTGGGCCTATGAACACATAAAACACAGTACTTTTAACCAATTTGCAATAGAAATAACATTATTATTTCTTTAATGGGTCCATTTGGCATCTTAAATTTATGAGAGAAATATCAGTTGCCTGTTTATATAATATGAATCAAATGAAGAGCCACCTTAAATGTAAGAGGCTATGAAACACAATGAGTTATATATAATTATGCTACAACATTTTGGTATAGGTGTAGAAGCAACATTCACATACGGCATGTGTGAATTTACGCTACATTATTTACAACATAAAACTGCAACACAGATCAGCCAAAGTAAAAATAATAAATTGGCTGATTGAGGATTGCGTGGAGCAAAAACACAGCTGATTCTGATCTTATCACTCATCTTGGCTGATTGACTGTATTTGAGATAAGAGGAAAACTGTACTCGGTTGATTTTCCACCAGACTATTCTTTTATAATGTAAAAACAGTTTTCATTCTTTCATGCTACTGAGTGGTTACATTGTGTACAGTAGCTCTAATGCATGCTGCTGCTGACTCGTGAAAATCTGAGATGCACGCATTTGTGTGAAAACAAAGTTCATGCCCAAAAGGCCAAACTGAGAGATGTGGTCAGGTGATCAATGCCCAGCACTGAACGTAAGCTGACCTTTCTAGACATCTCTGCTCAGCCGTCACTCTGCATATGCACTTTCTATATCTGGAAATGGAGTATTGATGTATGACTGATGAGCTTGTCATGTATTAATAATGAGCAGAATTAATAAAAGCCGGCCAATGAGAACATGGCGGTGGAACAGCATTAGAGTGCTGCAGACGCTTTGTTTGTGGGAGTGAAGAGGTGTGCAGGCTAAAGCTTCCGTCTTCTTGTAAGCTCTATTAGCATGGGCCAAGCACTCATCTGTAAGGGAGGTAGATGGGGGGGGTCTTCACTTAAATGGAAATGCTGATTTTTTTTCTCCTCTCTTGTCTCTCCTCACATGTTTGCATTGCATAGTTCCAGCTGCTGATTGAGATAGTCTGGCCTCTTTTCATCTTCTTCATCCTGATTGCTGTGAGACTGAACTACCCCCCATATGAACAGCATGAATGTAAGTAAACACTTTGCTACAGAGGTACAGTCAGATATTAGGTAGGTTGTAGTTTGTTTATAAATGAAAACATTAGACATTGTCCTACCAATTTTTTGACTAGTACGCTAGATTATTTATCCAGAGTGGGCATCCATTTTCTGTTTTCTCCCTGAATTCCTGAGGTGACAGTGGAAAACAAAATGGCTCCCATATGTTGCGGGCAAAAAGACCTCTGTAAACACATCAACAAGCTGTGGTGTCTAATTACCGCTTTGTCCTGCGGAACTGTTCTGCAGTTAAAAAGATGACAAATTACATAATAATGAAAGATAAGGTTCTCTGCAAGAGAAAAATGCACATTTGACAGGATTTCTTCGGCCACCTCTGCATTTATGGTGTACACTTATTGAGCATATCAGGCATTATCAGTGATAACAAAGTGTATTTTCCATAGTAGCACTTTCTCTCGATCAGAGATGAGGATAGGGCTGGTGTTATCAAGGATAAGCTGTACCCACTGGCATATGTTAGCGCCCATTGGGTAAAATGACAGTTGCCCTACCATATCACACTGCCTGCTCCAGGTGTGATTGAAGGTGACAGATAAGTAAGAAACATTAGAAGGTAAACTGTAATACAGACATTGCAATGTTTATGGCTGTTAATTCTAAAGTTTGACTGTTAGGATACATAATTCATTCTACTCTGTATGCGCTAAAAAGTTCAGATTCAACGCTAGCCTCTCCTTTTCGGAGAAATCCGAAAATTGTGTCAGAAATAATGGCTCATCAGCTTTTTAATATTAGAGTCAGTAAATTTATAAGGTGTTAACTGCAGTTGTAATATCAGCGATAATCGTTTATTGCAGCATGCTTTTTTATGGGACCTTATTGCTCTTCTAATCTCCTTGTCAAAGTTCCATATGTGAATGTTGTTCAGACAAACTTGGCACGTTATCTGTGGCACAGGCATAATAAATAGACTTATGAAATAGCACATACTTAGTGACCTGAACTATGGCATTTGCATTATTACTATCTTTTGGATATAAATAAAAGTAATAATGGATGTTCTTGCAGCACAGAGTTATAGAAGATCATGCTGAATAGCTGTCAGCTGCTTCTTCGTGCCCCTGGAAGTGCCATTCACTTCAATTTTAAGCTTCAGAACACACCAAGAAACACCTGCAATACAATGTATATCATTAATTCCCTATAATATTGTCAATTTTCTGCAATAATGTATTTTACAAAAATGTAATTTGTAAAGCGTTTGACTTCCTAATTTGTACAGCTTAACCTTTTAAAGCAGATGCAAAAATGTGGCTATTTCTGACATTTAATCTGTTGTTTTCAATTAACCACATGATGTTTTAATGCTGTTGCTTTATAAAAATATTTATTTGATTGTGCATCTTTTATACAGTGATAGAGAGCATAATAATACACAGAAACCTCAGGTTCTGCATGCTGATACATTTTACTGTGGCCAATGTGGACATGCACACGCCATAACTCATCTGGCAGCAAGATTAAGGGGCCATTGTCATATCATTTCTCGAAATTACCATATATACCCTGGACTGAAACATCATATGCCACACTCAACATTAAAAAACAAAAACAACACAGTGTATGGCCGTCTGTAAGCAGGTTTTATTATCTTATAGTGAGTGATTATACTAGGATCGAGATTATTGAGAGAGCTCCAGGTTTAATGAATTACAGAAGGTCATGTTTTATAATGACTTGTAAAAACTATAGCCATTGCAGGTTAAAATCACTCATTTAATCTACAATCAAATAGATTTTAGCATCTTCACAAGTAAATCTAATCCAGCTCTAATAGGGTTTCACTCAGGCTCCTTGTAGCCATAACCTGCTAAATAGGCAGCAAACATCTATGTGTGCCCTGAAATAACAATTCCACTGAGATCAGTTTCGGTTATTTGGTGTCTTGTTGTGTCAGACACGCCAGAGTAAAGGATGTCATATTGAAGGGGGAAGCATTTTCTGTGTTGTATTTCAGTTCTCCATAAGGCCTGGGTCTGGGTGAAGAGAGCAGAATAGTTTTCCTGTGAATCATGCAACATGTGAGTCCTAGCATGTTGCAACTGCTCTGTGCAACGATTGGTTAGACAAGTTTCCCTTTGCGGAGCGACCCGTTATGTAGCAATAATCAATTTGAGAACTATAATAAACAAACAATCTAAACTGTCCACAATTCTGATTAAAACAATTAACTTTTAAGTTAATGATCATCGTAGAGAGGTTAGTTGATGTTGGTATAGTCGGTCAATTAAATTGATTGAATGCATACACTGCATTCATGGTTAATCGGGTTTCTCTCTACCTCTTCAAGTATTATCTTATCTTGTGCTGTGCTTAGCGCTAGGCCAGTTGGCAGTCTTAAGGTTGACTGATAG
>JAILXH010219119.1:14931-29516 GCA_023558415.1 Piaractus mesopotamicus
ACCTCTTCAAGTATTATCTTATCTTGTGCTGTGCTTAGCGCTAGGCCAGTTGGCAGTCTTAAGGTTGACTGATAGCAGACCTACTTTTTTGACTTGTCACTCAAATGAGTGTTATTCTGGGGGGTCAGTCTTAGGCCAAAGGTCCAGCATTGTGCTTAGGCAATCACTCTCCCTTCGATAAAGTCACTCTATAGAGCTGGCTTCCTCTGCAAGAAGATTCAAAGGCGCTGATGTTTGCTAGCTTCTGTCCTGGATCCTAGATAAGATGATCACAGGGTGCATGGATACTATCTGAACCAAGTGTACTAGCGTGGAAACAACAAAAATCCCACTGTTGCGTTTTTTATATCATGTCTGGAGCTTACACTGTAGATTTAAGCCTGATAAAATGGCATCATGATCCATCTGAATTCCCTCTCGGTTTACTCTTGTAGCTAAACTTATTTACCTATAGAAGTTGAGAGTTATACCATTACATAGTAGTGGGTGGTATGGCCAAAAAATTATATTAAGGTATAAGTAAGATTTCAGCATACATCACTGTGTAGTGTATTAATATGTATTTTTTCCCAAATAAAACCAATGTCAAATTATTCTGGGATGTCCTTTCACTTTTAATAATAACTATTTTTACTGTAGTAAATCTATAATATTTGAATTGAGCAAAATAGTAAAAACAGAACTGAACAATATGTAGACAGATGTAAAAATTACTTTCTTTCCTAAGAAGATAAAGACATGTAAATGTGTCTCTGAGCTTGGCGAAAATAGTACTAAATATTGTTTTATGTTGGAATTTCTCAAATCATTTGTCAAACCAAAATAAATTACCTCGGACTGCAACTCATGATATGGGAGTTATCTGCGCTTGTTTGTGGCGCACTGATTATAATGATACTGATTATAACTTTCTATATCAATTGATCCAAGTCTGAAGTTCTGACTTTTTAAGACAAGAAATAACAGAAAAATGGTAAAAATGTAAAAGAAGGTTTTTCATTCCTTAAAGCAAAAGTGTACAGACAACTCTTTTTAATCAAATACCTCCTCTTCTACTTATGAACACAAATGGATTGAAAGTGCAGAATCTGCACTTTTCACAGAATTTCTCTGCTTGTTTCAATAACCTATTAGAAAGAAATAATTCACATCGAATTGTCACTGCAATTTCTGCGACATCTAAGGGTTAACAATCAAGTGAAAGTTGTAGCAAATATTTGTTTAAAGACTGAAACTGAGGATCAGAGTGACTAGACTTTTTCTGCCCTTCATTTGAATCACCCGATAAAAGTACTTTTCTTTCCTTGTTCCCACTCTTGTTTCTCTCTCTAGTATTGTGGGAACTCTCTTTTCTTCAGTGAAGCAGTTAATTATGTCAAGCCCTTCTCTTTCTTTCTCCCTCTGCCCGTCTCAGGTCACTTTCCCAACAAAGCCATGCCCTCAGCGGGCACTCTGCCATGGATCCAGGGCATTGTCTGCAACGCCAACAACCCCTGCTTCCGCCACCCCACCCCTGGAGAATCCCCCGGAGTCGTCGGCAACTTCAATGATTCTATGTAAGTTTGAAAGCACAAGTCAGCACATGGCAGCAGCCCAACAGAAGATTACAATAATGTTGTAAACTGAATTACAGTCAACTACACATTAAAGTAACCAATTTTCATGAAAATAAAAGATATAAGCTTGTGTTAATGTGCTGCTTTTACTTTTTCAGAATCTCACGTCTTTTTTCTGATGCCAAGAAAATCTTACTGTACAGTCAGAATGATAAAAGTCTGGATGGATTTAAAGAGCTAATCCATGCAGTGAAAGCTCTGCAGAACAACACTTCAGGTAAGCAGTAAGTGGGTGTAACTTTCAAAAGCTTGGAAAAGCTCACATTGTACTGAAAATTTAGGGAATTATATCCACCGCTTAGTACTGGCAATCTATTACATTTGACTGCTGGATAAATGCCTAACGTTTAACGTGTGAATCCATGTGGAGCTGTAATGAGCTGGAACGTTCCTTTTGTATGTAGTGAAATTTTCCACTAGGAAAGGATGTGGGCGAGTGGCTCTGTGTTCAGATCTTTTGCGCAAGCTGTGGCAAGTCAGTGACGGGGTTTGTGTGGGTGAGGACAGGCGGAAGATACACACATATGTGCACACACCCTTTCCATTCAGTCCTCACGCGACACCTTGCTTCCCCTTACCGCTTACTGAACAGTCTGAAACCTCCCTTCCCAGTAACACTTAAAGCTGCTTTCGCACACACCAGCGAGTGGTCTATAATTGTGTTACACTGTCTAATGGAGGCTGAGTGTCAGTGATGGGATCGAATACAGTGATTCACCTTGCTATTTTTATAGCATGTGTAGTTGAGGATTGATGTGGTTACATTTCAGTGGACATTGATGCTTTTGGGTTCTCAGTGAATGGCAGAAAAGGTGTTGGCTAATGTACTTTATTAGTGTAAGTTGAGATGGCATAGATGTCATCAAGTCATCAGTGACTGTGGAGGACATACAGCGCTGTGCTAAAGTCAGAGACCACCGTTCATTTATTGAACTCCCAGTCAAAATGGCCATTAAATACAAATTGTTCATTTTTTAGCATCAGGAAGAAACAGAAAGTGTATACTTAAAAAGAAAATTACACAGAAACCTCAACAACTAAATTTAACATAAAAAGTTTCAGCATTTAGTGTCCACACTTTGCCTTTATTACAGATTCTATCCTTTTTGTGTGACTTGCTGTCAGTTTCTTAAAGACATCTGGAGGAATATTTTTCGCACCAGAGTTCAGTCTTATAGGTTGGTGGCAATTTCTGCTTCTCACGATCCATGTAATCCCAAACACATTCAGTGATGTGGAGGTTTGGACTCTGAGGTGGTCAGTACATTGCTCTGAGAACACCAGCAACTTTTGAACTTTTTGAGTTGGCAGTTTTCTTCTTTTATCTGATGGTAAGAGTGTTGGTGGTCTACCAGGTCTTGCATAGTTATTAAAGTCCCATTTTCTTTTTATCTTTCAATCCCTCTTTTTAACCCCTTTGACTTTCTCATTCCTTGTGCAAGTGAATTATTTTACATCTAATCTCTTCAGAAATGTCTTCTGAAAGACTAATAACTTGTATTTAATGGCAGTGTTGACTGGAAATAATTGAAAGTTGGTGTCTGGCTAAATCTAACTGACGCTTGTATTGGGTGCACAGTTCATAATAATGCCTATGCTTTTGCACCAGAGTTACAGCTTTCAACTACTGATAAAGCACTGCTCTCCCTGGAATGCCACCCATATGATCTCAACAGTTTATCTGCGTTATCTTGTCTTATTTTTATGGCCTTACATTTCAGCCCTGCTCCAAGTCACGTTAGGGGGTTTGAAAAAATGTGCATGTGTTGACATTAGTAAAGCTGCTTCCTTGCTGAATTTGGAATTAGAGTAGGCAATGTAGAGGCAATGTGATATCAAAAATGCATAGGAAAAGAGCCCCCCCCAATCAAACCACAGCTTCAAAAGTGTATCTCCGCCTCTTTACATAACAAAATGTAAGCTTTGAACCGGCTATCCAGGTATTGTGGAGCCTCTCCATGTTTCCTCATGCTGCGATTACATTCTTTTTGGTCTATATTGTTTTCTCATGCATACAAACAGATGGCAGCGCACTTGAAAGCAGTATGGGTCACCAAGTTTGTCATTATTGGCTTTAGCTGCTTAGCCTGTTCCGTTTAAACTCATTCACACCAGGATCACAGCTGTGGGGACTGTGGAATCTTTTCCGATTTATAAACAGTGTACTGCTCGCCCTATTCTTACAAAGGTTTTTGATTTTTCATGAATATTCTTGGTTAGTGTTTTTATTGTGAAACATATACTTAGTATATTTGTTAAAGTTGCTTGAAGATTAAGCTTCTACAAGCATGTTGGTATCATGCATAATTCAGTATCTGTTGTCTGAGTGATATATGTAGCTACATGTCTTACTATTGATTTTTCTTATCTTCTGAGACTGTAAACTTGAGTCTACATTCTCGTTGAGCAGTTAGATATCTTCCATAACACTGCAGTTCTGTCCTGTCTGAAGTGCAATGGCCTATTACTAATAGTCTGCTGACATGCTGGTGTAAGCACTTATTATTTAGCCATGCCAGAAGCTCAGTAATTCTTCTCTGCTGTTCTCTATACTTCTTGATTGTGAGTTATTAAGGCCATATATTTTAAATAGTTGCCCCTACTCATAGTCTGCATGTTAGCTTTTTAGGACAAGGAAAAGAAAAACATTTTCACCTTAATGTACACTAATGTACTGACATCTAGTCCATGGCATTTTGGACCGTTTCTGTTGATTCATTTGTCATGAAATGTTCACACAACAGAGTAGTCGGCATTCCACCCATGGTCTTTCGTATTGACTCCACAGTTTATTTGACTCTTCACCAGCATTACACCTTATTCTAGTTCTTTCTTGAGGGTGGATTCAGTAGGGAAAGGCTTTAACAATTCAGGAATCTGTCGTCTCCTGGAGCCTTTGCCCCCCCCTCTCTAAGAATGGAGAGTGGATACACTTCCAGCCTTTGTTCCCTCGAGGAGGCAGACAAGGGAATGGGGGCATTCAAGACAGCGAGGCTACTCTGAGTAGAGTTTTTAGCAAGCTTTTGTAGGGGAAGGTGTGAATGGGCACACTTTACAAAATTCCATGAAAGCCCAGGTGTGATTTCTGGAGTCCTAAGTACTTTACCCAACAAATGCAATTTATTTTTCAGAAGCCTTAGAGAGGAATTCCACCGATTTTTAAATTTTCTCCATAATTCAATAATTAAGATGTAAACAAAGTCATCCAGAGTAGTTTAATATGAAATATGAAATAGTTACTCATATGAATTCTAGATAAACTTACCAGACATCTGAAGCATTTGAGGGCGCAGTGAGTTGTTAGACATAATAGTATCCAAAGAAAAGGTGTTTTTTCAGATTTATCACTGTTTTAGCATTCTCAACATTACGTATAAAACTCAGTGGGCATATGTAGGTTCACAGATGATTTTGGAAAGTAAATAAAATGTCTACATTTGCGTTGTAGACATTGTGACTTCTGGTTTACTACTACTGTAAAGAAATCTGAGCTAATAATTTTCTCTATTTTATATCAAACCAGTCGGAATGACTTTCTTTATATTTTGACCAATTGGGGGAATTTCTCTGTAAGACCTTTGCACATAATATACAGTTTTTTGTGTGATTATTAATTATTTTTTGGATGGTTAAAACATTATATTTGCTACTAATCAACGTTGTCTTTGGTGCTGGAAAGATGACAAACAGTATAACAGATTGGTTATGACCCACCAATCACATTTCTAGACAGAAGCATTAGTTTGCCCTCTGCTTGGTCATGTGTGGGGACAGAGGTGTGGGGATAAATATGGCAGTGAAATTCTCTGCCCTTTCACTTTTTCAAGTTAAGAGTTTGTTGTGGCATTTATTTTTAGACATTTTACCACAAAGTGTTCATGTGGTCTTAAAATGATACATAGTTTTTAAACTTTGAGAACCATTATTATTACCATAATATTACCAAATACATTGTTTCAAACTTACAAATTACAAAACATTGTTATTACTAAATGTGAAGAGATCTACTAAAAACGTCATTCACTTTCTTCAACAGTAACTCTTGACTGATAACCATAATAAAACATTTTAAATGCTCAAAGTATTACAAACACACAGAAAAACTGTAGAATCTTGGACATTTCTAGACTGTTCTTGAATGCCTGTCCCCACCAGAGTGCATGGCTGATACAGTGAACCTGTGGCTCAGCCCATGTCTGTGGCATACCTCAGGGACCTGCTTGCTCAGGCATGCACTTGAACTTTAAAAGATAAATGAAACCTAATCCAGAAAGCAGGAGTGCACACAATGGTCCTACACCAGAATGAGTATCTGAACATTCAGCAAGTGAGCACATGTACAATAACAAAGGATTAGGGACATGGTAGGTATGCACATGAAAGGAAAATTATAGAAAATGGGATAGCATTTTCCTGAATAAATCTCAAAATGAGTAGGTGGATCTGTTGAAAAATAATATTTGGTCAAGTTTCAGGAAATTGAACTAAAGCTATTACAAGGCATTTTTTCAAGGCACATGTTAAAACTGTATTTGTACTCTTCAGGTTTCAAGCTTAAAGATTTCCTGAATGACAACGAGACCCTGTCCACATTCCTCATACAGAATGCCTCCTTCTCTGAGAATACTGTCCAGGACATTCTAAAGGCAAATGTGAACCTGGAAAAGGTGAGTAGTTAAATAACCAGCTGACATCTTGATCCAGTTCCTTATCTACAGTGTGTGCCATTACCGCACAATAAATTCTTTGACCGGTATAGTTAAAAAATTTAACTCAAATAATGTTTCTGTCTCATTAAGTGTGGTGTAGTTTCTGTGGTCCATATGGTATTTAGGACATGCTTACTGTTTTTCTTGATCATGTTATTATTAGACTAGACAGTCAGGCAGTAATTGTCTCCCTGAGATCAGCTGTGAATGGCTGTTGGCAGACAGATACCATTTACAGTTATAACTGTATCCTGCATGGTCAGTAAAGGTAGAATGGTGTTTGACCAGTGTAGGATGGCTGTTAGTTCAATAACTTTTGGTTCAATCAAAGAAGAATGGCTGGTGTCTGATATCATTGGCATTTTTACAGAATAACTTTATCCTGCATATTCAGACAGTATGGGCTTTTGACCATCTGCGTGTTTCATTACAAAGAGAGCATAATTAGACTTTTTAAGTAGATTTAGAGCAGTGTAAAGTGGAAGAGTAGAATAAAAATCATTGTGCCTCATTGATCAACATCTAAGTTTTGTCTCATCTAAAATTTGTTCTTGAGAAAGATCCTAAGAAAAAGTCTACATCAGATTCAGATTTAAACTGCAGAATTGTTCGCACCTTTGTGCTCTTGAGTGTACATAGATTCTGTTCTTACCTAAGAACAAATCCCAAATAAGAAAACATTGGTAAATGTCAGAATCTTCGTGAAAACTGCATAAGTGGATTTAAAGAAGAAATTTATTCTTAAGAATGGTTGGTGAATGAGGCCCATTGTGTTCATAGTTTTTAGAGCACTTCTTTAAAAGTGGCACTACTAATGTAAGCTTCATAAAAATGAAAAATTGTGGGGCATATCATGTATCATGAAAATATCTACAAATATTTTTGTTATAATTTTGCTAGACCCCTCACCACTATGTTCAGATGAGAAGTAGCCACATTGTTATCACATAGACAGCTTATGTACCCTGTTCATCCTTTCACTCCATCAGAATCAGATATGCAGATTATCACCCTTGACTTTTTTCCTCCTGTTTCTCTGGCCCGGCATGTCCCAGGTGCTAACGAAAGGCTTTGGGGGACATCTGAAGGACATGTGCAACACCTCCAGCTTGGAAGACTTGGTAAACATCACAGACAGGAAGGTGGCCAAGCTGACCCAGGACATCATCTGCAGCTCCTCACAAAGCTGGCTGAACCAGGCCGAAAGACTCTTCATGGCTAACCTAGACTTCTTCAAGCCTATAAGGGTAAGAGAGGAAAATCAGAAAAAGAATTGCACATAAAACATATTTCTGGTTCCGACAAAGCCCTTCTGAAGTGACCATATATACTATACATATTTTTAAGTTACAATCTACTATTATGTTTTAGTCTGTTTAGTAGCTTTTACTATTTATAAGAAAGAAATGTGAAAAACTGTGTCACATTGAAAGACAATAGGCCACTTTTTATAATAGAATTAGTGCTTCTTGGTATTTGCTATTTTTTAAACTAATTATTTGAAAGACTTAATATTTAATCAGATTATTACATACACCATTATCTCAACAACACTTTTGACATGGTGTTACGTATGGTGTTACAAACTATTCGGCAAAATACTGTGAAAAGTGGTAATGGCTGAATATTGAATACACTGTCCTAAATGTATTCAGTAATACATTCCTTTACAATATAAAAAAGTAACGTATTAAGAATACATTTAGAATGCATTTACAATACATCTTGGAAAGGCAAATGAGAATTTTTTTTAACTTGGTAAACACTTGCTGTTACTAGTTGGCAATTTTATTCATGTAATTATTCTGGCAGTAACTTTCATGAAAAACTCCTTATCTTTTAAAAATAATAACTTTTTTTCTCTCTCTCACCACCTGCTTCAGTCCACTGCTGCTCCCACAGTTCCCCAAGCAGAGGTCCAGTACAATACTGATGCTGAACTTATCACTTACAAACATGTCCACTACTGAGAAGATTATTAGTTTTATCATTCCTTGAAAATAACTCAGTAATACTGAGATTAATAACAGATAACCACATTGATTTATCCATCTACTTCATTCACAAAATGTAACTTGGACTGAATACAGGTGATTATAATAATTTTTGTATACTGAATACATGTTCCCAGTGCTAGTATTCCGTTACGTCCCAACCCTGGCGTTACAGTAGAGAGACCACTCTTCTTTTATTTTTCCAGTTAAAACGGCCATGAAGTTCAAATTGTTTGTTTGTCAAGAGATATTTCTGAGAACATCAGATATAAGATAATACACTTGCAAAGTCAAAGGAAAATAAGTGAAAAAAGCAGGAATTTCAGTGTGAAGTAATTGTTCATTTAGAATTTCTGAAAGCCCCTTGTTTTTGATGGGGCTTTCATTACAGGTAGACTCATAGTCAATAACGAAGAACCTAGACATTAATTAACCAGATGCTTGAAGAAGTCAGTGACTTGTTGAAAGAAATTACTTTAAATGACATAGCAGAAAAGCATTTGTTGGATTTCTTTCCATTTGTTTGTGTGTGTGTTTATTTGTAAGGGGAAGAGCATTAAAACAATGACCACTCTGCTGTCCCTTCAGGGCTATTGAATATAGCAGGGTGAAGAGGTCATCATCTTGTCTTATCAGGGAACTTTATACTCACACCTCTCTGACCACTGTTGTTTTTCTTCTCTGAGACATACACCAGGTGACTGACTCATTGATTTGCACTTTGCAGAGAAGCAAACAAACTCTAGGTTGAAAAGAAAGAGAGAGAGGCTAAAAGAGAGAGAGGGAGAGATGGAAGGCCTGTCTTGGCTTGTTCACGTACACTCCCGTATTAACATGTAGCCTGGAGATACGCTTGGGAATTACAGCACGTCACGGAAGCTTTAGCTGTCTTTGTCTTCGTCTTGTGCCGGTTTATCAAAAACCCACGAACATCACGTTGTGTCGTACGGTGTGCTCGTCAGCAAAATCTGACAATGTGTCAGTGCAGGGGTTTTGGAATAATGGCTCACTCCCAGGAAAAAGCAGATACATTAATAGAGAGTGACTTACAGATGGCCTACAGATAGTTGAATCACTGGCATGTGTTTCATATTTTACAGTAGGTTTTACATTTATGGTTTTATTTTTATTGTTTACTCCCATTCAATGAATGAAATGGGTCATTTAGATATTAATCTAAGGTCTGACTTCACAGCCTTGTCATTTAGATAGTGTACTTAAATAAAATCATTCTTAAAACAGTCAGGGCACAATGACATTTTATGTAGCAGTGAAGAAACAAAAAATGAAACCTACAAAAAGACACAGATGGCGTATGACAAAAGATTAGTTTGGAGCTAGACTAAATTGCTGTATTAATACTTTCCTATTGAACATGCTTCAGAGTTTAGCACAGGGTTTGTGTTTAAATACTTTTCATTATTATTTCTTTCTTTAAGGCACTTTATTAATGTAGCACATGCTGTACCAAAATCTTCAAGATTCTTTTATTTGTTTTGTACACGTTCCGTGCATAGGAAATCTTACTCATCAGTTACAGAGATAAATACAGGATAACTCACAGACAGTTCACATCAGTTACAATAACAATAGTGTGTAGGACCAGACAAGACAGTGCAGGACAGATTTAAGGCCTCTACAACACAATTTTGTGCAAAAGAATCACAACACAGTATAAGCGTGACAAGCTAAAAATATGAGCATATCTCAGCACAACAATAAGCATTCAGTCCAGTCACTTAAAGACATTGCAGGCAGTGAAACATTGACAACGTAAGAAACGGTAATGCACAGGGGGGAGGATCGTGTGCAAAGTCACCTATGGATAAGGTAGCCTGCTACAATTCTCAAAAAAGAAGCCCAGTAAAATGAGTTGTGCATTAAGTGTGCATAGATAGGGTGTCAAGAATCGTAAAGTAGATTTTTTCACATTTTCAATATTTAATGTTTGAGATGTGAGCAAAGTCATTAAGAATGCTTTCATGTGAAAGGCTAGAGAAACAGCAAGTCAGAACTGTTTACAGTGGTGGTGATAGGAACCAGGAGCACAAATATTCCATTTCGTTTATTATCCAAAACCTCCAGTGAACACACGTCTTCTCAGTTTGTACATGAAATGTTGTTCATTGTAAAATAGTAGTAAATTTGAAAAATAAGTTTTCTTTGGATGCTGTTTTGCCTTACAAGACCTGTTTTAGGCCAAAATGTTATGTTGTATAATATCTTTTTGTGATGTAGCTTTTAGAGGCATTAAACACTTTGGATGTTTCCTTTCACCACCACTGTGAACAGTTGTGGCTTTGTACATTTCTCTAGAGTGAAGCATTTCAAACCAAACTACTCTGAATGAAATCTTAATGAATTAATTATGCAGAGATTTTGAAAAAACAGTGAAATTCCGCTTTAAGCTGCCAAACTGCAGACGAATAAAAGTTGTTCCTGAACCTGGTTGTGTAGGCCCAGTACCTGTGGCCAGATCTCAGTTTAGACAAGAGGCTGTGACCAGTATGAGTTGGGTCATGCAGAATGGTGCAGCGAAGTCCTATTCCTACTGTTGTCAAAGTAAATGGTCTCTATTGCTTTTAGAAAGGTACCAGTGATGCATTGCACAGTTAAACTCATACAGTTAAACTCTTTGCTCTTTCCTTGCAGTCGGACGTAAGATCAGAAACCAGTGATGCCCGTCAGGTCGCCAAGGCCACAGAAAACCTTCTGGAAAGCCTGGGTTCTCTTGCTGTGGAGGTAAGCCTAACTTGATCTAATAACACTCTTAAAGCCCCTGTTAAATTAGAAATCACTGAAAGTCACTGTGGAGTTACTGCTACAAGTTGAGACACTTAGAAACATGCAGTATGTGCATTAGCTGTGCTATTGGCTTGGAAACTCCACCTTAAAGTTAACATTCAGACCCTGTGCAAACAGCACCTTTAAGTATGTAACTGTTCAAACTGTGGACCCAAGACTAAAAACACATTTACACTGGTGACTAAGAGCTGTTTAGATATAAAGAGCCTAATGATCTAAATGATGAAGAATCCAAGTGTGGGAATGTGTGTGAAGGTGTATGTGTCTCTGCCACTGTTGGGATCTGGTGAACAGTCTTGACTTGACAAAGGTTCACTTTCCTCAACCCGACTGAAAACAATAAGCTGTTTTGGTCTTAGACTTAAAGCAAGACAGTGTCCAATGTATGGGCTAAAGTGCAGGCTTTTCCTGCCTTTGCTAGTGGTCCCGCCAAGATTTTTTCCATAGAAGTGTCCAGAATGCACTCTTTTCATTCTCATCTCCTTCCCTTTGATATTGCATAGTCGGCTGTACCTCTGTGAACCTATAAAAAGCCCCAGCCTGACATTGGTTAAACCTTCAGATCTGCTTAACTAACATCTGCATGCCAACAGTTTTGTAGCCTGATTTTACCCCTAAATTTCCCCTTGTGACTAATTTTGTCCTGGTCAGAAAACGAATCAGTCTTTAGCTGGATCTGGATCTGGGGCCCTTTGTTAGTTTCAAACATTTTTTTTCACAACCGAAAACATTCACAGTTTCTGTATTGGGAGATAACAAGTGATTCAGACTGCAGCTGCTGAAGGAGCTTGAAGGGACTGAAAAAAGTGCACACTGATGTGTATACATGACAATAGAGGAGCTGCTTGTTGAATACTGGCAAATGTGCGAGTGCCTCTATAATTTCAGTGCCTTTATAACCAGAACTTCAAGGCACTCACTTTGCAAATTTAGGTCAGCTTTCCAACCCCATATTTATCCACATTTTTCATTTTCTTGTCTTCTTGTCTGTGCAGTTTTTGTCACAGATAATGGCGAGATTTGGGATTTTGAGTGCTCATTCGTGGGTGAATCTTGTTATGTGTGCAGTACCCTTTTTGCCTAATGTGCACACCCTTACAACCAAAGATGCTCTCAGTTTGTGACATCTTTTGGGATTTTATAAGTCATGCCCTGCATTGGGTCTTGGAAATGCTGCAACCAATCCCTTTACTGGATCTTTTTATTGATCAGTTATAGGATTGTTGGTTATCGACCATAAAAAAGAGAGCTCTTGAAAGTGCGAGTTACTCCATTGACGACAGCAACTGCTGGGCTGCTGGAAGCAGCAGTAAAAGCGTCACATTTTGCCTGGATGAGGCTGTAACTCATGCTGTGGATTTTGTGTGAAGTGGGGTGGGGGGTGGTAGAAGGGAAAGTTGTTTCAACTCTCAGCTGGACAGAGCTACAACCGGGCACAGCTGAACAAGCACAAAAAGGGACACTGAGTGAGCGAACAAGGTTGTTCTCTGAAACAAGGTTGCAAATGGTCAGCCTTTGCAGAGCGTGCATGCTTTAGACGTTTGATTCACACAGTTTAGTTGTAAGTCTGTGATCTCTATGCTCGGACAAAAGCTTCTCTGTCTTCTCTCTATTTTGGAGCAGTAGGGAAATCCTCAAACCACAAAATACAAGCACTTCCTTCTGGGTCAAGATGGATCCATGAGACTTACCCATGAACTCTAGTAACCTTTTTACTGTGTCTTTGTGCTGCCTGGCTTTGTGCAGATATTTACAAGAACTCTGTATTGGAGACCTTCTGGAAGAATTCAAAACAATCCTGTGAGCTTGACCTTTCTGCTAAAGGAATAATTCAGCAAAATCTTCTCACTCTAACACTAAATGATCAGCCCAAACACGTTTGGACATGTCTGAAGTTTGCTTCTTTAGTTTTGCACTGGAGCTGTGAGTAGGGTTGCCGGGTGTCTGGTTTTGGAATGGACAGTCCTGTGCTCCAATGTCCAGTTGGTACCAGAATCGACTGGAAATTTCAGTGTCCAGTTGAGTCTAATTTTTAATGCATTCCATTTGTGGAAGTAGGTAAAGAGCCATTCTAGCCCTGCAGATTGAAACATATGCAAAGTTAGGCTATGTTATGGTATTAAAAAAAATAATTCGACCAGGTATTTCTCAATTACAGCTATTTTAAAAAGCAATTGAATATAAATCTTGATTGTTTAATGCATAGAAGACAGTGAATAACACATCCCATGGTTTTACAAATAGAACATGTATTTATACATTTATTTATACAACACTTAGAGTTTAACCTCCAATGTCCATTATAGAAAATGTGATGAAAAATGTTAAAAACAACCAAATAAATCAAAGAAAATAACCAAACTGTTTCAAAACACATGATGCAAACTTGTGGTCTACTTGTTAGCTACATTATCTTTGTAGCTCCCATGCAAAACTGAAGAAGCAAACATCAGACACCAAACATGCTTTGGCTGATGTCTAAATTTAAGATAAGGAGAAATTTGTGTACATTTGATTTTTCACCAAATTATTCCAATCCAGCACTTGCTCAGTGCACTTGACAGACAACTGCCTAAGGACACATCACACTTTATGCGATTTTCTCTACATCTGTATGTGTTTGTGTTCGGTGTTACCTGTGTTGTCCTGGGACAGTGCAACAGCTGTTTTTCCAAAATGCCCTCCCTCTCCTCTCTCTCTCTCTGCTTGCATGCCCTCTTCTGTTGGTGCGCTGTTAGACGAAATTGGAAGCATGTGACAATTTGGCTTGCTGTTGTGGCTGAGTGAGTCAGATGAGAGCTAACAATTTTCTTCAAGCACATCAACAGTGCTGAAACTGCCTGCATCATGTCCCACACCTCTGTGCCCTCAGCTTTAAAGGGAATGACCGATAGTAACTTTTCACTCCTCTCCTGTTTGTCCCTGCTCACCACATATGTTCTCGTTGACTCAGGACTTTGCGGGGAAAACACAGGAACAGGGAACGAAGGAGTGTTCACAGCTAGGTCAAAGTGTGTCTGCGTCTCTTTCCTCTCAGTCAGTCATTTGCAACTTTTTTTAGTCATAATTCTTTTGTTTCGTATAAGAGCACATCCTGCTTATGTTTGCAAAAATATCACATAGAAGAACAAGCTTGTCAAGGTGGTGTGTTCACTGGAGAGTGTTCAGTTTGGCAGGCCCTTAGGGCTGTCACTCCCTCTTTCAAATCATGGTGAATAAAACATCAAACAATAGCACGAGAACAGTGGAGACCTGGACAAATACATTGCTCACTGGGCTGGTGTACACAAGCTTAACAATCCATCTCACCTGGCCACCTACTAAAAAGGATTTTCATTTTGCTGTACACACACAACAGATACTACAGGTCAAAAGTTTAACTTTCTAACCTTAAATAAATAAGCATAAAAGTTTCATTTTTTCAAGAGATAAGTGTTTTATACATATATATATATATATAT
>JAILXH010219127.1:10637-31336 GCA_023558415.1 Piaractus mesopotamicus
AAAGCTTGACAAAACTGCATGGCTTTGCTACGACATGAACATGACTTGATAGCCTTGGCTAGCAAAAGGTCTGTAAACAGAATCCTCACACAAAGATAGTGCAGGTCAATCAGCTTCCTCATACACATAAAGCATAACAGATCCCAGCTGCAGCCTACAGTCTCTAATAGAAAAGCCAGCAGAGCATGACTGTATTTACCAGTACTGGATAGTGCATCACACACACACACACTCACACACACACACACACACTCACTATTTCTCTATACAGTCCCTGCAGTCAAAATGAGAAGTGTAGCTGATTTGGATGAATGCTCCTCTGGACTCCCTAGCATTTTGAACCATCTTTGAGGAATAAAATTTGCATAGCTTTGTGGCACTGAGGCTACATACATGATTTTTAACCTTTACATTTCAACCTGCTCTTTGGTGAACCGACACTGGCTGAGAACACTGAGCAATCGCCATTTATCAACATGTCACCGGAGCTCATGGTTGCTTCCAAAACTGCTTCTCAGAGCCTCCAGCCAAATGCGCTAAAATGCATCCAACACTGTAGCTTCTCCCAGGCAGAAACATTAAAGGAGAATTCTGGCTCCAACATTAGCACTGACTTTAGACTGTAGCATCAAAACAATGCAAATTCTCCACCGCTGAGCAGATGCAAGTGTTTCCCCATTAAGTCAAATGTAATCAATCAGCCAAGACATGCTTAGCTCCAAAGTTTACTTCAGTTTTGCGTGGAAGCTACAAGGCTAACAAGTTGTAACAATGCTACAGTTAGATATATTAGCTAATGTAGCTATCTGTAAGATAAATATCATGCAAACAGCATGCCTAAATCACCATACTCAGTGTTATCTCTAAAAACTGACAAAACTACAGTCAGAATTCAGGCTTTGAGATGGATAATACTGCAGGTTTTAGCTTTGCAACACACTGCTGCATGTTTTTATAGATAACAATATGCCAAAGAGTGGCTGCAAGCCTATTTGAGATTACTGAACAACTCAAGTTGAACAAACAAGGGTTTCATGACTTGGCCATGCAGTCTGCACAATGCTAATTGGTGCACATGCGCATCCACTACTTGCTAGCTACATTAGCCTCATAGCTTTATACACCAGTGAAGTCTTGCTTGATCAACTACATTTGGCAAAAAGGGAAAACTATGTAAAGCTTATTCTGAACTACCACTTTAAAAGGCAAGAAGCTCAAACTGGCCCAGTTTAGTAATCTTCACACACACTGATTCACCATCACATCAAAAGAAATGCAAGACCAAAACCATCATCAGTGGACACACCAGACCCACTGGTTCTCCTGATTACAAAGAAACAAAGCAATGGGTCACTCCAGGAAAGCACGTGAGAGGCTCATGTGGGATTTGGAACGCTGCTCATGCTGCAAGCCATTGGTAGAGGCAGAGGCAGAGAGGTAGAGGTAGAGGTGAGCGAGCGCACCACTGCAATTCTGCACGCACAATCACACACCGCAATGCTCCACACCACAGCAAGCGCTTCATGGGATGTTCCATAGGGCAATCTAAGTTTTATTTCAATAGAAACAAAGATTTCTCGTCAACTTACTAACTCAAAATACAAAAATATGGACTCCAAAAAACAAGAATGTACACTTCGTTTGTGTGTTTGTAACAAAATAAAGAGAGACGTGTGAGGAGTTTGGCAGGGGTTTGTGCGGTTAATATGCAAAGTTGCATGGGGTGGGGGTGGGAGGGGGAGCGAGGGGGTTTAATGCTGAAGCTCTGGGAATTTAAAAAGATAAAGGGAGGAAGGGAGAGTTCAGTTGAAAGCAACGGTGCGCCAATCCCAGCGCCCATCTGGCTCAGAGGAGCGTTCTGTTTCTGTAAAGGTGCATGGTGACTTGGGAAAAGGGGGGCGAGGTTTTCGACCCCAAATAGCCTCCAAAAAAAGCTGTACCGCGAGCACGCGCAACACTCCTGGCTCAAAAGTCTTCTCGCAGCCCTTGTGTTTGACTTGTTCCCCCTCCATAGGCATGCATAGTCCCGGGACGTCCCCAAAAAGGCGTTTGTGTGTTTTTCTTTCTTTGTGTGTTTGTACGTTCACCGGCGCAGCTCGTGCAGCAGACCGCTGGCGTCGACGCGCCGCCGCTCGCGGATCATGTCCTCGAGGCTGCGGAAGACGAGCGTGCGCACGGTGCTGTGGGCCGCGTGCACCTTCAGGTAGTAGCGCTGCTCGGCCGAGTGCGCCTCGCCGCCCGCCTTGAACTCGCGCTTGCCGAAGCGGCACCACGCGGCAAAGCTCTCCGAGTCCCCCCAGCACACCTCGCCGCCGCGCAGCCCCACATGGCCGGCGGCGTTGCGCACCACCAGCTCGGCGGGCAGCGGCCGGTAGCGGTAACGCTCGTTGACGATGCGCCCGGGGCGCCCGCCGCTCACGTCCAGCAGGCTGTCCGCGCGGATCTCGCCCTTGTGCAGGTGCACGACGCGGTCGCCGCCCGCGAACACGGCCCAGTGCGGCGGCTGCGCGCGCGCCACCAGCTCCAGCACATCGCCCGGCTTGCACATGCTCAGCAGCGCCGCGGGCGAGTGCACGCGCAGGTCCTCGCTGGCGCGCAGCTTCGAGAAGATGCACTCGTGGCAGCAGAAGGCCGAGTACTCGAGCTCGTCGAGCGGAGGCGCCTCGCCGTCTTCTCCGATGCCGATGCCATCGCCGTCCACTCCGCCGCCGCCGCCGCCGTCGCCGCTCCCGCAACCACCGCCGCCGCCTCCTCCTCCATGCCTCGGGCTGTCGTCCCTGAAGCTGTCCGACGGAGACCTGTCGTCCGGCTCCTCCTCGTCGTCGGAGAAGAAGTAGGCCACGCCCACGCGCAACTCGTCCTTCTCCACGCCCGACGGATCCCCGGTGGGTAGCTCGCTGTAGTTCAGGTGGGTGATCCGGTCCAGTTGGTTGCCCATCAATGACGGGGCCAGGAGGTTAGGGGGGGAAGGGGGGGAGGAGGGGGGTCGGGGGATGCAGAAGCCGATGCTGCTGTGGAACGAGAAGACGGACAGAGTGAAGTCCAGCAGCCAGAAAAACATTCCAGTATGTAAACATTGGTGAAAGGGGGGTGGGTGGGATTGTGGTGGGGGCAGTATTTGCCCACCATAACACTGCTACACACATTCACTGCAGAAAAAAAGTGATCAGCATCTACATACTGACCAAAAAAAAAAAAAAAAAAAAAAAAATTTATAAAAATAATAACAACAACAAAAACCTGCTAGTTACTATACAACACAGCATAGCACGCGCACAGAAATAAAAGAAAACAAGCAAAAAAAAAAAGAAAAGTAGGTGTGGAGAAGAGTACCTGCGTGGTTCCCCGGGTCTACGGCTCCTTCAGCTCCATCAGTTCCTTTTTTTTTTTTTATTTCTACCCCCCCTGCGTATCCACTCCACGCGCGCGCTCTCCCTCTCTCTCCACGCGAAGCCTCTTCCCCTCCGCTGCGCGTCTCCAGACTGCTCGTTCGCTCAGGTGCACTACTCTCCAACTCCCCGCTCCGCTGCGCCTTATATAGCAGACAGGGCCCCGCCCCAGGAACCACAAGATACGCCCCTTCTGGAAGCCGATTGGCTCCGGGCTCTCGTGCAGTGGGATTACGGCGGTTGAGTGTGTACACACGGAGCGCTGAGGCGCATCAGCACTGCAGCACACTGCACACGTGCTTATTTATGTATTTGAAACAAATAAACAGGTCTTAATTAGAACTCTGTTTATTGGAGTACAAAGTTTACAAGACACGCCCCTTTCCTGAAGATGACCGGCTCCTGGAATTGAGGATAAACTAAGAGCTGATTCAGTTAATTCATCACATTCTTTAATGTAGTAATCATGATTAATGGCATATCTTATTTTTCTGTCTCAGTCATAGGCAAGTCTGTTCATATAGCACGTTTCTTATGCAAAGATACCGAGCCCTGCTAGTGACATCACACATAAACAAAAACAATGCGTGGCCATGCTGTATTAACGCGTGGGAGCGATATCCTAATGCATGGCTATGACCTAGTAAGGTGTGGCAATGAGATAATTAAATGGTGGCCATGACTTAGTAAGGCATGATCTCGTTCCCACACCTTACTAAGTCGTGGCCGTGCATTAGGATCTCGTGGGAACGAGATCATGCCTTATTAAGCTGTGGTCAAGGAATGTGGTCATTAGGATCTCGTTCCCACGCCTTACCAAGTTGTGGCGACGACTTAATGATGGCGTTCCCACACAGCATGATCACGACTCATCATCACGAGATCATTAAGTCATGGCCACAACTTATTTATTAATGACGAGATACTAATGCATGGCCACAACTTAGCAAGGTGTGGCAATGAGATAATTAGGCCTTGACCACAGCTTAATAAGACATGATCTCTTTCCTCTGCCTTATTAAGTCGTGGCCATGACTTAATCATCTCATTTCCATGCCTTACTAAGTCGTGGCCATGCTGCATGGGAATGGGAAACTAATGCGCGGCCACGACTTAGTAAGTTGTGGGAATGAGATCCAGCCTTGTTAAGACGTGGTCAAGGCTTAATTATCTCATTGCCACACCTTACTAAGTTATTAGGATCTCGTTCCCACCCCATACTAAGCTGTGACCATGGCTTAATGATCTTGTTCCCACACCTTACTAAGTTGCGGCCATGCTGCATGGGAACAAGATACTAATGCATGGCCATGGCTTAGTAAGGTGTGGCCATGAGATAATTAAGTGTTGACCACAGCTTAACGTGACATAATCTTATTCCCCTGCCTTACTAAGTCTTGGCCATGACCTTATTGTCTCATTCCCACTCATTACTAAGTCACATTTTTTAATAAGGGATGTCTCCAGCAGGGCTTCGTAACTTTGTGTATGAAACATGCTTAATTATCTCATTCCCACACCACTAAGTCGTGGCCATGCATTAGGATCTCAGCACCACACCTTACTAAATTGTGGCCATGCTGCATGGGAACTAGATCATTAAGTCATGGCCACAGCTTAGTAAGCCGTGCAAACAAGATGTAAATGACTTTGTAAGGTGTGGCAATGAGATAATTAAGCCTTGACCACAGCTTTATAAGGCATGATCTTGTTCCCACGAGATCCTAATGCATGGCCACCATTATGTATATTTGTATATGTTTGTTTATATGGGATGTTGCCATCAGGGCTCCATGCAAAGGCAACTCAGTGTGCTTTATAAATAAATAAAGCAAAAGGAACATCAAAAGGAAAAATAAAGACAAAGTGCTTAAGAGTGAAAAAAAATCCAAATAATAAATATCATAGCGACAGCGTGCTAGCCCTGGGCTGCAAGGTGTAACTAATGGTTGACTTGAAAGGTCAAACAAGACAAATGTGTTAACGCCAGTTAAAAAAAATAGGGGCACTAATAATATATCGCATTAATTTGACACCGCTAGTATAAACATGACTCTACCACGTGTGTGATGTTTGTGTTTTAGTCTGTACACAGTAGCACAGCAGCAATACTGCAGCAGGCCATACATAATTTATTGCTTTTTTATGTCTTTTAGATGTTACATAGACACTGTTTACTACAGCAGATTGGTTCCTGGGCTGAGTAGGGGGTCAGGTGCTGATGCTCGGGGTCATATCTGCACATAAACACAACTGAGGCAATATTCAACACATCATGTTTATTGCAGGGAAGGTTTGGATGGTCTAGAGCTTGGCGCTGAAGCCAAACATCTCTGTGTTTATTCATAAACTGACCAGGACTGTTAAATCAGTCTGTCAACAAAATATACTGGATGACCTTCATAACACAGTTGTATACAGGAAGGCACTGACTGTTAGTAATGATAATAGACATCACCTCTACTTCAACTTGCAGTTACAGACTGCCTGGCAAACAGCAGGGGAACGTATTCTCTTATTGCTAAGAGCTTTTTTCAATGGATGGAAATTATGGAGTCCATTCCACTCAGAAGTCTAGGATTCGAAGGGGTGTTTTACTGGACACGAATTAAGTCTAGTCCTTGTCTAAGGGTGCGTTTATATTTGTTGTTAGGTTCTCTTGGTCCAGACCAAACCAGAAAATGATACATTGTTGCACCAAAGTTCTAGTTTGCTTTGCATTCACAGTGACATCATCTTTGAGAGAAAGGAGAAAATCAAGCTTCAGATCTGACAAAATCCACAGGCGTTTCTGTCCATCCTTCCGCTGTGGGAAGACAACTCAACACTATGAGTCTGAAAGGATGCGTAGCTGTTCAAGAAGCCTTTACTGAGAAAAGGAAACAGACAAAAAGGAAGAGACATTTTAAATCAAACAAAGAAACTACTGGTGTTCTCAAAGCTTTCAAAGATTTGGTTGATTGGAGAAAATCAAGTTTCACTCTTTCTGTTCTTTCTCAAGTTCTTTCTGTCCATCCTTCCGCTGTGAGAAGACAACCCAACACTATGAGTCTGAAAAATAAAATAGACAAAAAAGACAAAACTCCAGAGTCCTGAATCACTGAATGTCTTTGGGATTATTTGGATTGTGAAAAGCAGGAAATACAACCAACTTCTAAGACTGAACTTTGGAGGGATGGAAAAATATCCCTGCTCATTTCTTTGAAAAACAGAAGAATGGAAGCTGTAATGAAAGCACAGGGTGGACACACTGTATATGGAAAAAAAATTGAAATAATATTTAGTTGTTAAGGTTCTGGATGTTTTCAGCCTTTTCCTGATGCTGAAAAATGAATAACTTTATGTGTATTCCAAAGCAATCAGCCATAAGAGGCTGTGTGTTGGATGTTGTAGTAAAAACAATAAATCAATGCACAGGAAAAGATCAGCAAGACAAAAAGAGAAAAATCTCCTGACCTTTGAGATTTGTAAGTTTGGAATAAAAGAGTTTGGAGTAAAAGGTGTGTGTTTTTTTTCTTGGAAGTGTAATAAAGTAGTAGTACAAGTGTTGAACTTCAATAATACTTGAGTAATATACAAGTCTGTTGTACTTACTTACAGTACTCAAGTGCAATTAGACCATCTATGGCAGAATTTAAATGGCAGCGCTCAAACAAGGCTGCATTCAGAATCTGCTCCCTATGGTGATTCACCATTAAAAATCATTTATAGTCCACATTTAGGCATAATTGAGGTCTACAAATCTGGCCTTAATAGCCCAGAGCCTGTATTCACAAAGTGTCTCAGATTAGGAGTGCTGATCTAGGATCAGATTCATGTCTCATTTGCAGTGATCTCACTGACACTTTTAGACTATTTTTAGACTCTAGAGGTCTTAGAGACTGTCATGTAACCTTAAATTACTGATGAGTTTCATCACATATCTGAAAGTTTCAATGGCAGGGAACATTCTTACCAGTTGGTTGAAGGGGTGAAATCCCTCTATATGAGCAGTGAAGTTTCTTCCAGATTATGCCATAAGGTGAGTCGCCTTGGTCAACTACTAGTAGACAATTCAATGACCTGCATGACTGAAAATCTTCTCACGCCAAATCTAGGCCACTGATTCCCAATCCTGACCCGGGAATAGCTACACTGGATTGTGTTCCCTGCTCTAATATCCCAATTTTAACCTCAAGGGTTATAACTGACTTAAACCAACGAATCAGGTGTGTTAAAGCAGAGAAACAAGGAAAATGTTTGTTTTTGTAAATTACTATGTTGCTATTCTGTAGATTACTAGTACAACACTAGATTACCTACATAATAAGATTACTAATTTAAAATTCACACAATTCCATTTTTTTCTAGTAATGAGACTGTTCTAGTCTGACCCGAGACACTTTGTACAAACTCAATTCCAAAAAAGTAGGGACAGTAGATAAAATGCAAATAAAATCAGACAGCAGTGTTTTATAAAAGTGCTTAGTAAAAAGAGATGTTTAATGTTTTAACTTATAGACTTCATTGTTTATTGTAAAAATATGCTCATTTTAAAATTGATGCTTGTAATATGTCCCAAAAAAAGTCGTGACAGGCAGTTTAAGACCAGGATTATTCACCAATATCTTCTTAAGTTTTTTTCTTAAATGCGTTCTTGAGAAAGGTTCTAAGAGAAAGTCTACATCAGATTCACGTGTTCTTAAACTGCAGAACTGTTCGTACCTTTGTGCTCTTGAGTGTGTGTAGATTCTGTTCTCACCTAAGAACGAATCCCAAATATAAAAACACTGGCGAATGTCAGAATCTTCATGAAAACTGCGTAAGTGGGTTTTAAGAAGAAATGTCTTCTTAAGAACAGTTGGTGAATGAGGCCCATTGTGAAATGTTCAAAACCAGGTGCAGTCATGCTTTGATATAAAAGGAGCATCCAGGAAAGGCTTAGTCCTTTATGAGCAAAAATATGTTGAGGCTCACCACTTTGCTAAAAGTGCATCAACAAAGAGTCCAGCTGTTTAAAAACAATGGGCCTCATCCACCAACCTTTCTTAAGAAGAAATATCTTCTTAAAACACCTGCAGTTTTCATGAAGATTCTGACATCTGCAACGTTTTCTTATTTGGGATTTCATGTAGACTTTTTCTCAAGACCTTTTCTCAAGAACAAATGTAGGAAAAAACTTAGATATTGTTGAATGAGGTGCATTGTTCCTTTGTCCTTTGTCCCTCAGATGGCACTGTGACCCCTCAGATCTGTGATGATATTGCTGCATGGGCTCGAGGAGACTTTTAAAAATGTTACTAATGAACATTGACCGTTGCTGCGTCCACAAATGCAAGTTAAGACTGTACTACATGCAACGGAATTCATATTCCAACAGCATTCAGAAATGCTGTCAACCTCTCTGGGCTCGAGCTCATCTGAAATGGGCTGATGCAGGGCGGAAACATGTATTGAGGACTTATGAAATTTTAAGATTATTAATGGAAATAATGGATGTTGTGTTCTCTCGGCAAAAAAAGAAAAGGACCATCCAGATTGTTACCAGTGCGAAGTTCAAAAGCCAGTGTTTGTCATAGTATAGGGGTGTAATAGTGGATAACTTGCACATCTGTGAAGGCACCGTTATCGCTGAACACATTGTGATGCCTTCTAGACACTGTCTTTCTCAGGGACACTCATGCTTATTTCAACATGACAACACCAAACCACATTCTGCATGTGTTACAACAGCATGGCTACATAATTAGAGAGGGTGGGTGCTAGACTGACCTGCCTGTAGTCCAGAACTGTTCATAAGATTAAAAAAAAAACATTTCACATTCTGTTCCAACTGTTTAGAATTGGGTTTGCACTTCTGGATCAGTGTGAGGCTGCATGCTTTTGTCAGAAAGTCGTTGGTAAACACAGCCTCTTCTCATTCTCATTTAAGCTCTGCTATTGCTTTTGATTTTTCATTACATTGCAGTATTAAATTTGATTGAGTTTCTATTTCTGTTGTGTGTAACAATATTCTGAGCTCTTTGCGTTGAGTCATATGCATGCAGAAACATTCAGTTATAAACAGTTGTGGAGACGCAGAGCACCTGTTGTGGGTGTGAGAGAGTAGAATAATAGAAACACCAGGCAATATGCGAGTACATCGGTAATAAGAAGTCAGACCGCGATTCCTCAACAGAGCTGCTTTGTCCTTCCCTGAATGCACCTTCGGGGGGGGGTTGGAATGTACTTTAAAAATGATCAGAGCCTCTATCATGGTAAACAGTGGGGATCAGGCTGCAAGGGCTGATGAATTCATTTGCCGTTCTCAAAAGAAAACAGTATGCATCCAATATGCAAGAAAAAAAAAGTAGAAACAAACTCATTAGACTCGATTATAAATTGCTTTCTGTTGTGATATCTATGCTTTGTGGTCATCATGTTTTTGTTGGATTGTTTTTATCATCAATTTTGTAATGATTTTTTTGTTTGTGAACATTTTTTTACCAATTTGCAGTGACCATCAGTTGTCAACTACTGTTCTTTCTTTCACTCAGTTGCTGTTTTAGCAGTTCGAGAGCCCAACTACACACTCTTTTACAGTTTATTATATTGTTTTTAAGGGTCTATATCATGGAAAACCAACTCCCCTTGCTTATTTGTAATAAGAGTTTGGTCTACTTATAAATACTGTTACATTGTTAAAAGCATACTGTTCACTGCACCCTACCCCACTTCCACATAGGCAAACTAAGCTGCAAAAAACAGCCCCTTTTAAGCAATAATGATTGTGATGTCAGAAACATGAATTTATTTACTTATGACAGCCCATTTAGTCTTCTTCACTTTAACCTCCCCATTAACTTTACAGTGATGCGGAATGTTGTTACTGCAGGCAGTCTGTAGCAGAGTTATTGCAGTGAAGAAAGTGGGAAGTGATTAAACGTTGTGCTGTTCCTGGCTTCTAGGAAGCAAATGTGCCACTACAGCCTTCCAAATGATCCAGACATCTAAAAGAAGTGGCTGACATTTATTTTTTAAATGTACCTGAAGATGTCGGAGTGTACTTTTCAGTTTGTTCTGTAAGTTTAAGCTCATGCTGTTTTCGAATGAGGCACAGCACAGGCAGTCAAAACACAGCTCATTTGCACATATCAGTCTTAAAGGCACAGCAACAGAAACAGCCTGTTTGATTCTAAAGGACAAAGAATGTTAGAAAACAACAATAAAAAACACAATTCTCAACTGTTTTTAGTAAATGTTGTAAGGGAAATGTTCTAAGTTGACTTATGGAATATGGACTCTTTAGGAAGCTCTTTAGGATCTTCATTTTCATTGCAGTAAAACACTTGTATTTATAATGAATTCTATTATGGGGCCAAGCACTAAAATGTGTTCCCATTGTCCATTTTATTACAAACCCCTCCCTTGGACCTACTAGGTTCACTATATATGTAGATGTGCAATTACACACTGTAGCCCAGCTGTTGAACAATTTATCATCACCCTCTACCCCATTCATCATTGGTCAGTTTCTGATCACAGGAGCACCATTATATTATTTAAATGTACAGTACCGTCCAAGGTCTGAGGAAAGTCATCCTTTGTTTATTTCATTTGCAGTCAAAGAGTTATTCATCTTTCAGTGTCAGGAAAAAAGCCAAAAACATATTTAAGAGAAAATTACATAGAAGTCTGAATAACCAAATATAATACCAAAATGTTTAATATTAGTATTATATTAATAATACTAATATTATAAATATATCTAATATTAATAATAATATTAATATTAGATATATTTATCACAGCTTCCATTCTTTTCAGGAGACTTGCTTTTAGTTTGTCAAAGGAATCTGCAGCAATATTTTTCCACACCTCCAAAGTTTTCCACAGTCTTAGAAGTTGGTTGCATTTTCTGTTTCTCACAATCCAAGAAAACCCAAACACATTCAGTGATGTTGAGGTCTGGACTCTGGGGTGGTCAGTCCATTGTTCTGAGAACACCAGCAGCTTCTTTAATTGATTTAAAATGTATGTCTGTTGTATCTATTTTCTCAGCTTCTTGACAGCTACACATCCTTTCAGACTCATAGTGTTGGGTTGTCTTCTCACAGGGGAAGGATGAACAGAAGCACCTGTGGATTTTTTCGTATCTGAAGGAAGAGAAACTTGATTTCATCCAATCAGTCAAAGCTTTGAAAGCTTTAAGTACTGTTTGCCTTACACTTTTGGTGGTCTACCAGGTTTTGCATGGTTGTTAGGAGACCCAATTTCTTCAGTTTTGTAATTATTATTTTTCTTTGACATTCTATATCTAATCTCTCAAGATGTATCTCTTCAAATAAAGAATAATGTGTCCTTAATGGCTGTTTTGACTGAAAAACAAATGAAGGGTGGTTTCTGACTTTTGCACAGTACTATATCTTTGATGTGTATAATCCTAGGCCTAGATATTGGTATGTATTTATGCACTGCAGACCTGCTGTGTGTGTAAATTGCAGTGTACATTTATGCCAAAGATAGAGATGATTTGGCGTCAGTCTGTTGTTTGACGGGAGTCGACTCAGGTTAATACCCTTCTAAGAACACACCATTAACACATGAGCATCAAATCCAATTTAAGAGCCTGAATAGATGAAGCTGAAGCGACATGTCAGTTTGTTAAATGCATGTGTAATAGCAGTCAGTAAAACATCAGCATGATCCTCTGCAAGATCAAACAGCTGTAAATTTGCATGACTCCAATTTAAATTACATTATGATTATCTTGTTCATTGCCATGCTAGAGCTGCATTTGCTTCTGATCCCCCCATTTCAGTTGTTCTCTTTTATTAAGCACAGAAGCATGTTGTTGCTATAAAGTGTATCCGTGCTATTTGCACATCTTTTCAGGTAGGAGTCAATAATGAGATTTTTCTCAGAGCCCAGCACCCAATCGTTGTCTCAGGGAACAAAATCGGCTTAGCGAATCCAGGCCTTAAGGGAAAGACTGTGCTTGACTTTCTGAGTCTTTCAGATTAGAAACAGAGATCAGTCGTGTGGATATAGAGTAATACAGGTAAAAAAAAGACTCACAAATGAAGCTCAGAGCAGCATCTCTAAACTTGACCCTAAGCATGTATTATCTTTACAACAGTCAAGTACGTTTTGCCTGCTCTCTCACACATGTACACTCCAGATGCAGTGGATTTCTGCACTATATGGCCAAAGGTATGTGGACCATCCCGCCTACATGAGCTTGTTGGACATCCCATTCCAAAACCATGGCCATTAATTTGGCCTCCGCTGTAACAGTATTCTTCTCGGAAAGCTTTCCACAAGTTCTTGGAATGTGTCTGTGGGAATTTGTGCCCATTCAGTCAAGCATATTTGTGAGGTCAGCCACAGTGATCTTGTGAGGCTTGTGTGCAGCTGCTCAGCTGGGGAAACCTGTTTCATAAAACTCCAAACCCACAGTTTTTGAGCTAAATTTGCTTCCAGAGGCAGTTTGGAACAGTTCACTATGACGGCCCCACTCTCTGCATGGTCTACTGCTGCATGGTTGAGCTGTTGTTGCTGCTAGATGCTTCCATTTCACAGTAATAGCACTTACTGTTGACTGGGGCAGATCTAGCAGAACAGAAATTGGACTACCTGACTGGCAAAGGTGGCATCCTATGAAAGTGCCATGTTTAAAATCACTGAGCTCTTCAGTACGACCCATTTTCCTGCCAGTGTTTGTCAATGGAGATTGTATGACTATGAGCTTGATTTTATACACCCGTTAGCAATACATGTGGCTGAAACTCAGAACTCAATTATTAATAGGGGTGTCCACATACATATAGTGTATTTTGCCTAGATTGTAAGAATTGCATCTCACTTCCAGTAACTACGAATCAACTCAAATGTAAAGTGAAGCTGAAAATACTTTATTCCCTTTTCAAGTAAACAAACAAACAATTCCAAGGGCTTCTTAGTAGTGTGGTTGAAAAAGAAAAATATAGATACCTCATTTTGTCCCACCCCTAGTTTTGCTTGTGGTTAGAAATAGTAACTAAAATCAAGGTAAAAGTACCAGTGCACCAATAATAATAAGAAAAATGGATACATAAAATGGTTACATAAAAATTAAATAAATGTAAACACTATTTAAACTATAAAAAGTGGTCGCCAACTAACAAACTAACAACTAACTTTCCATTCTTGATAGAAAAATGGATTGAAGTAATTTTACAGGTGTTCTGTGGAACTGATCCCCAAAACATGATGCTCCCACCACCATGTTTCAATGTAGGTATGATATTTCAGAATGTTCTTTCAGAATGCAGATGAAAAACTTCAACTTTTGTATTTTGTATGGTTTTGTGCAATTTGCAGTATTTTTATTTATTTATTATTATTATTATTATTATTATTTTTTTGCAAATTCTAGACAGGCATAGATGATCTTTTTTAATGAAAAAATTACGCTTCCTTTCTACCCCATATCCCAGACATACAGTATGCAGAACATGTGGGATTGCTGTCACATGCAGAAATTCCTTCAGGTCTTCTAATATCGCTCTACTGATCAGTAGGCCAGCAAGGCTCTGTAGATGTTTTAGCAGCTCCTCATGAATGTTAGCTATACCAGAAGGATGCAATCAAGAAAACATCAGGAACAGCTACAAGAAAAGCTGATTTTATTAGGAGCTCGTCAGAATTACTTTTATTGATAGATGTATGGATGTTTTGGACTCTTTTCCACCACAGCAATTATTGCCTTATATGCTTCGCCATCAGGTTACTTGTCAATTATCTACAATATCTGATTACATTTCCCTATCGCCTAGGCCTAGCATCTTATCAGTGCACACTCTTAATAGCTTAAAACTTATTGGCTACATCTAAACCTCTACATTCAATGTTACTTCATCATATTGTATTAAAAAGACACACACCTTTGATAAAACTTCAAATTACTCACATTTTCTTGTACTTTTTGGACAACGGCTCCAACAGTATCTTGATTATCTGGACAAGCACAGCTTTTCTGGTCAAAAACCTGAATTTCCCGGCTGGTGCACACATATCTGTCATGGAGCTTTTGGTCCTACTTCTTATAATCCAGGATGTGATGAAATGAATTATCAGAGCACTCACGCACAATATTGACATTCCATGAGCAAGAGGTTCTCATCATCGTAATGCATATTCCATACACGGCACCGACAGTCATGCACAAACGAAAAGCCCTGACATCCATGTGGCAGGCTTGCCATTAGAATGATTTAGTTTGTAATTATTGCGTAAAGGCAGATCCAATTACCCACCTCTGGAAGGAGATTGCTGCGGTGTCTCTGCAGCCTGGCCTGCCTCACTTAACACTGCACGCATGTGTATGTGTGTTTAATATGTATGAACGCTGCATTGAATTGCATTGGGGTGTGTGTGCTGTGCGAGAAAGAGAGAGACAGGCATATGCTGAGAACTCTTGAAGCATCCTGATGTCCACATGTCAGGGGGGATGTAGCAGGCGGCAGCTGTCTGCATGCTCCCCTGTGCACGTTCATGTGTGTGAGACTGTTAAAGAGGAAGAAGAAGAATACAGAGAAAGGAAGGTGAGCATCAAGAGGAGGGCTCAGAAAGGTTTAGCCTAACCTGAGAAGACCCCAAGGCCTCCCATGGGCCTGCTGGAGAGGTGTGGGTAGAATCAATTGCTTAAAATAGAAACAAACCTCGCCGGTAATTTAAGTTAAAATGTTTTAAACGCAAATGCTACTTTGACATTGATTTTAAATTCAGAAAGAGTTGCATATTCATACACTTTTTGGACGTTCCCCACCACTTAGCTTACCCCTCTGTATTGCACATTCACGTCTAGGAGTAGGGTGTCCCGGTTTTTGTTGCGATGTGTTAGGACTACATGGCCCTCTAAACAGAGGCTTTTTAGGGGCACACTGCAAGTAGGGTGTTATGAAAAAAAAAAAGAAAAATCAGTGAGATTGCTGCACAAGCGACCAAAGAAACCCCCAAATATGAGTATTTTCAATACAATAATCATTGTCTTTTCTTAGTTTATTGTCATTTTAATGTATTGTGGTCCGTTTCTTCATAACAAGCATAAAAAATCACTAATAGTATGCTAATGTCTCAGTAGCTAGCTAGCTAAATATCCCATTCCACCTTAAATAGTCCAGCAGTTCTGACAGTACTGAACGAGAAGCTAACAAATAGCTGAATTCAGCTTCATATCTCCAAAGAATTAGCTCGCGGTGGGCAATAATAAATAATTATCGCATCCCCCCCCTTTGAAAGCATATCGCTGTCGTCAGAAGAAAACCTCGTATCTCCAAAATGGTAACTTTACAGGAAAAGGAAAAAACCTACTTTACTTTTAATGTAAGTCAATGGAACCAGACTTTTTTCCAAGCAATTTTGGGCTGTTACTTTTGGTCCATTGATCATGAAATTTACATACAATGTAAAAGTCAACAGGCATTTTCAAATTATGTCAAAAACTGAAAAATGAAGATACAAGGTTTTCTTCCGTCAGCAGCGATATGATGCCCTATATGTAACTAAAGCCCATCAGTGAGGTTGCTGAACTTTCCCCTGCTCTGCTATCACTGCACACTGGCAGGGCTGCCTACAGAGCACCACTAGTAGCCTGTTAGTGAAGTAATGTTCTTTTTAATTGAGGGTCCCATTTTGTAGGGAAGATTTCAACCACTGTCCCTTGTAATTCAATTCCAAGGGGCAAGATGATACTCAAAAACAAGACTTTAGATTAAAAAACTTTTGCTATACCTTAATTATGTTTATTTTCATAAAACAAATGATTGGACATTCCATTTTGTTACCACCAACAGAATCATGACACTATTGAAATTTTGAGCAGGACTCAAGAACACTTGCTGGTACACAACTAGTAAAAACCTCTGAAGAGCTGTACACACATAAAACATACAAAATCATAATAGTTTTATTGAACCACAAAAAGTTTACTTAACTGCAGAAAATATGTGTTTTGGTAGCAACGGTTCTTAAACCATGAGGGACAGGGAGAGAGTCTCACTTCCTGCTTTAAAATGCAGGGGCATGGCTAAAATAACTCACCGCCTATGAGCTAAAACTCTTGTGTTTTGGTAGTGACATGAAAACATAGGACATTTTTTGAATACAATGCTTTCATTTAAAAATTCAAACTCATGATAAATCTAAATATATTTTATATGTTTGAAATAAAATAAATAGAAAATGGCTTTAAAAATACAAATACAAAAAGATTTTTTTGTAAGTGGAGGTCAGGGGGTTGGGACAGCCACCTCCCAAAACAGTACCCTATAAAACATCATTTTGTATATATTTAGCTTATTAATATCTCAATTAATACGTTGGGTTTAAGTTGATCATAAAATAATCTTTATAAATCTCCAAATGATACATTTTTTACTCTTTTTTTCATTTATTGGGACCTCAGTTAGGTAGAATGGTCCATATAGTAGTTTTAGTGCCAAAACCTTCACTATAGTAGCCTTTGTTTAACCGTTTACCACTACTAGAATCATGCTAATTTGCAATGTTATGTCAGCATCAGGACTTTGTTCCAGGATAAGCCAGATCCAGATCTGACATCTTCCAGAAACGTCCAGAAAAACAACACATACAGCTCTCATCTATCAGGTCGTTTAAAAGTGTTTTCAATTGGCCAAAAGGTGGAACTTCTTGTATTTTAGTACTCAGTTGAAAGTTATTCCATGTGTTGTTTATGCATTGCATAAAATGCTTTCTTACCAATTTTCCAAAGCACAAACTCCTTTACTTTCAACTCATGTTTGGATCTGTTTTTTTTGTTTGTTTGTTTGTTTTTGTATGTGACCTTTGCCTTTGCCTGCTGGATTCATCAACACAGCATTTACTTAGCATTTACAAATTAAGGCTGGTGACATGTTCAGTCCCAAAAAGATGTGCACCATTTTGCTGCTGGTTAAATGCTGCCCTACACGCCAAAACATGCTCTTACCTACCCTTTGCTGATTTGTGGTACTGGAGCTACAAACAAGTGAACAAAACAGTTTTGCAGTTAGAGTTTTAAGAAATGCAGCATATAACTAAATACACAGTTACGGTTTGAAGCAATATGTATCAGTTTTAATAGCCATGCTAGCCATTTTGTAGCCTTTCATAGTTGCTGTCTGACAATTCCCATGACTGACCTTCACCTGACTCTACTTAGAGGACATTTTGTTTAGTATTTAAACTCAGAGCGCACAACTACGTCTTGCAAAGCCTTGTTTGGTTGTCTACCTGCAATTTTGAGGTTTTTTTTTTTTTTTGGATTAGACCTTGTTTATCCTGACCTCGACTACGGATTGTGTATTGTGCTTGTGGTCTGTTTGCTGTGTACTCATTTGTATGGTTGGCCTCTCCAGGCCCAGTTACATTTATGCTCTTTTTTGGCATTCATTAAACTTGCACATTAAATGCTGGTCATTGCTGGTTCATGCTTGTCTGGCGCTGCTTTAGCTGGTCATCCCAGCATGCCTATGCTGGTTGACCAGCATACCAACATCAAGACACAACATATGCTGGTTTTAGTGGTGATCAGCTTGTCAGCATCCAGCATACCAGCATTCAAAACGCAACATATGTTGGTTTTGCTGGTGACCAACAATGCTGGTCTATGCTGGTTTTTCTAGCAGGGTATCTGTGACCTGACCTTACAGATTTTCAGAGCTGGACTGTACAGCCTCACCCCAGACTGGCTCTTATCAAAAGTTAAACTCTCGTGTCATTCCGTGCCTTGACGTGTCTTGGTGTCTGTTGTCCGTGAATGCATTGTTCTAATTAAAATCAATGGCCAGAAGTGCCTTGTGAACACAGGCTAAATCGAATGTCCGAAAGAATCGGCTAACACACAACAACAACACTGTAGCTACTTCAGCATTTCGCTGGCATGCTGTAATCACCCAGAAACAACACCGCAACGAGACAAAGGACGAGCGAAAAGAGGGATGAGAGGAGCAAAGGCATGGGAAGCGAGCGGTGAATCAAAGCAGCTCTCAGAATGCTAATGTGAAGCATGTCGGTTTTTAAACGATAGCTCCACATTCATGAAGGCTCTGAGTGAACATCATATGAGCAGAGTGCACGGAGGAGATAAAAGCCATTCCCATGCATGTGGCGTATGTATGCACAGCGTATTCATCGTGAATGCGTCGAGTACTGCTCAAGCAGAGTGGATCATGCTGTCGCCTGCATGCACATGCTCTGCAGTGTGTCCTTGAATGCCATTCTGATCATCAAACAATGATACATTGTTATAATTAAAAAGCAGCAGCAAGATAACTTTAGGGTTATCGCTGTAAAAGGAGCGGGTCCTATTATTTGATTTTGAAACAACAAAGAAAAGACCCTCAAGGTCATCGGTCTAAAGATTTTGTACCTGAAGCTTCCAGCTGAGTCCACTTCTGATTTGACTGATTCATATATGTGAGTTGTATACAAATCAAATCAGAAGTGCACTCAGCTGTATATATCTCTGGACTTTCAGAAGTGGACTTTAGACTAAAATCTATTTGCTTTGAGTGACATTGATCATGCTTATTTTATGAAAATAAATGATAAAAACATCCCTTTTTGTCACCACCAAAACAATCATAACACTTTGCCAAATGTTATGGTAATGATAATTTTCATTTCAGTAGTGACAATTTTAGCTAATTTTGAGCAGAACTCAAAAACGCTAGCTAGTACAAGACTAGCAAACATGACTTGTGCGCACAGTACACAGTGTGCTTATTACACACAGCAAAGAAACAGTAATTGTGCATTAAAATGTCCAGAAGTGTGTCTGTAGAGGGTGTGTTAACCTATTTTCACTTAGAAAATCAACAAAACATGTAAGTTAACCGGGGATATTCAAACCTTTCCATACATAAAATATAAAATACAATAGAAAATGTAGAAGTATGCAAGATGCAAAGAAAAAATAAGCAAATTCAAAGTCAAACCTAAACCTTGGATTCTTGGGTAATCGTGATGCACATCAACACAATATAAAATCTGACCTTTCCTCCGTTGTACCACTCACTACAGAGTTCCAAACTGCCTCTGCCTCAATTGGCTGGAGTGGCCTAAAGCACAAGAGCTAATGGTCTGGGGCTGCTTTTCAGGGTTTGGGTTTGGCCTCTTAGTTCCATTGAAGGGTAACAGTTTGGGGGAGGCCCTTTCCTGTACCAGCATGACTGCGCCCCTGTGCACAAAGCGAGGTCCATAAAACCATAGTTTGATGAGTTTGGTGTGGAGGAACTCCAGTGGCCTGCACAGAAGCCTGACCTCAACCCCACTGAAAACCATTAGGATGAATTGGAATGTCGACTGTTACTATGTGGCTTTTGCCGATTATCTGAATGTCTTCAAAGTCATTCTCTCTGTCTCTGTCTCTTTGGTGGCCTAACCTCTCTGTGAGTAACTATGACAATGACAGGCCGTCTCCGTCTGGCTGCGTGAGTCACAGGGCACAAGTGCCGTGGGTGAAAATGTCAGACCTATCTCGCCACGTCCAGAAAGTGCAGAAGGAACCTGACCTTGTTTGATCCCTCAAAGAATGCCCTAACCCCTGGATGCCAGAGTGACGATTTAATCCCCCCATCTCCATGGATTTTGGAGTGTTCTTAGGGAAAATAAGGTTTGCACTTTTTTCAGACGCCGTTATGGATTTTGTTTCTTTATCAGTCTGGGGGAGGTATTGACATTTTCTCTTTCAACACTCCATAGCTGGATCTTCAAACAAGCGTCTATGTGGTGCCCACAAGTCGCACTGTTGTCGATGAAGCTGAGATCATAGTTCGTTATTCTTTTATTTTTCCCCATCCTCTTCTTCTTGTTCCTGTCCTCGTCTCCCCTCCTCCCCTCCCCTTGAATATAGTTTGTGCTGTGGTCAGCTGCTCTCGTAAGCCGCGGCCACAGAAAGCAATGTAGCCATGTCACGGTGAAGTCAATAGTGTCCTCATATTGCGATACCGTTGCAGATTCTGCATCTCTGCACGCCGCCGTCGTCCGATTAACGGCATACTGCAGTAATCACATGTATCAAAAGTCCTGATACATAATCTGTTTGTAGCTTTCATTTCCTCATTAGTACAGTCTTGTCTGCTGCTCAGAGTCTACTTTATAGCCATAGTTCAGTGACAAATCTGACTAATTTTCTCTTTAGCACAGTCAAGACAAGACTATCCAAAAAAAACCCTTTCGTGATGCAAAGAACACTTTAATCATGCAAAGGACTTTTGAGTGTCCATGGTTCCAGATAGAGAACCCTCAAAGAACCATCTTTTTTAAGAGTGTGGAGCTACAAATCTAATCTACACTTTAAAAAAAAAA
>JAILXH010219225.1:22949-35578 GCA_023558415.1 Piaractus mesopotamicus
AAGTGATTAATGCTGCATGTGAAATTTGATGTAGGTTAAATGAATTGTTCAAGGGGACTACATGTTCACTTTTATGACCATAACCTCCAGTCCTGACCTCTTTCATGTGGGTGTGTTTTCCTACACTCTTCTGCTTGTAGCCTCCCTTTCTTTTTATACTGTAAACTACTAGCTATAAATTGCATTATAAAAAATTATGAAAAATGCACTAATATAGCATATTGCTGAGTTATATGAGAACCATTATATCATTACATGGGTCTAATAAAGATATTGCTGTATGCTTTGAATTGATTGTATAAATTCAGTATACTTAAAAAAGTTGGTAATTTGTTTTGATTTCCATGGCTTTCCCCCAAAAAATATAGAAAACATCACAATAACTTGTGGTAACTATAGCACGCTTACACGAACACAATGAACTTTAATCTAAAAAGTTACTAGCTACTATTGTCATAGAACAAAGACTGTGGATTTAGATTCACCTGAGTGGTTCCTCAAACTCCTGAACTGTGGAGACTTTCTGGCTTTCTCAGGTAAACAATTTCTAAAAAATCAGTCAAAACAAATACAAAAGAGCAAAATTCTTCCCATCTCCCTGGCTCTGCTATAAAATTACTCTCTCATACTCACTGTATTGTGATACCTGCAGCAATCTTCCACAGTGCACACTTGCATGCGCTTGACAGACACTGGGTTTGTTTTTGAAATGCAATGCAGGGAGACTTCAAAGTTTCATTAACACAATAAGCCTCCCAGGCATGTTGACATTTGGCAGAGTAGTCTGCACAGAGGTCTATATTTGTATTTTGTCCAAATAAGAATATACTCTTATGGGTGAGCTATCGAATGTCACATTTTTATTCAAAACACAAGCCCATTATATCTCCGGAGTAACTGCTTCAGAATTTCTTAGGCTTTCCCATCATTGCCAGAATGGGATCACGTTTCCTGTGGAAAGACTGACCAACTGGCTGACAAAGCCTGCTTTTAAATCATCAAGCATGGGTGGCATATCACTCTTCAAGCTAAAAACTCTGCTGATCTGCCCTCTCCTAAAGCAGCATCCTTTCTGTTTAGCAGGGGATTGGATCTGTTTAATCTCACAGCTGCTCTAGTTCCTTGTCCTCTAAGAAGCTGACAAAATAAATAACTGTACAAAACCTATGCATATCCATTCCTATTTCTGAAGATCTTACTTGGGTCAAGTATGTAAATTGTAGATGAAAATAGACACTTTGAAAGTGAGTAAACACAGAATTTGCCACTCACTCTCTCAGACTGATGAGACACATGGCTATAAGCACACAATGACTCAAGTGGGGCTGTTGACATCTTGGACTTTGTCACTGTTTGAGCACCCATGAGAGGCTTGAGGAACTTCAGCTGTCTTTCCTGGTGCAGAGCATAATCCCTTGGCAGCCTCTGGCGTTTCTTACAGCTTGCGGAATGAAAGTATACCAATTTTCTTTCTTTATAACACGTTAAACTTGCGTGGCCCTTGCAACCCTATACCACTGACATTTGGTGCCTTCTTCTTGGCAATAGCAGGGAGCCTTGTAGTGCCAGAGGACATACAAAAGAAAGATTAACAACTACCTGGGGCCATGAAGTTATCTGACCTTGTGTTTTACTTCCATACTGATCCTTCAGTTATGGCCATAACACAAAAGACAAAACAAAGCATCTGTTCCCTTCAGTTATAATGATTCGTTGTGCTTGTCGATTATAGACAATCTTAGTTTATATATCTCATGTATTTGTTTCTTGCCTTGCTCTGCCAAATAATGAATTTCTGAGCTATTAGGTGCAGTTTCATTGACAATTACAATAGACCTTTGTCATCCTTTTTTGGATGACACATGATCATTCTAAGCTAAAACAACAGCTCAGGGCTCATAAGATGGCCTTAGTTTGTCATAGGATAAAAATAATACACTGTGTGATCGTAAGAAGGGCATTAGGAGGGCAAATATAAGTGGGCAAACGAGGTAAAAATTCATGACCAAATGGAGTGGCTGGTGCAGGCTGACGGCACACTTAAAGCCCTATATAAGAACTGGCCGGAGACTCCTCCTAGGACTCGCACACACCCAGCTGAGGTGAGTGATCTCATGGATCTTTGTGGCCTTAACAGATCTTTGCTTCGTTTATATTTTCTAATCTAAATCTCTATATCTCTTCAGATTATGCATATACTGTAATAAATAGTTTTTAAAAAATGAACAATTTCTAACAATATGACAAAACATAGCATAGAAATAAAATTACAGTTGATGGCACACATGATGTACAAAGTATGTTGTCTTTAACAGTACCACAAGGCAGCCACTAAAAACACCTGGAACTTCTGGAGCGGCGTCACACAAAGGTAAATCCAACTGCATTCAGAAAAATGCAAGACTGTAATGTGCAATAATAGAAAGTCACAGAGCTCTTGTGCCAAGATCCCAAGCATTAACAAATTATCAGCTGAAAGTGTTAAGTGTCAGACATGCGGTTTGCGTTAGTCTGTCTCAGACTGTGGTCAGAATGTTTCTGACACCTGTTGCCCTTTACATTTTGTGCAAATTTCATGATCAGTGGACCAAAATTACTTGGACAAAAAGTCTGGTTCCATCGACTTACATTAAAAGTAAAGTATGTTTTTTCATCCTTCTGCATAGTTACCATTTTGGAGATACAAGGTTTTGTTCCAGTGCTACAGCCATAACCTAAATTCATTAGATTACTGATATTTGGCAACAGGGCAAAGAATCAGATTCGTGTCTTATTAACTAATAATAACTCAACTGATAGGAACACGTCCTAGATCAGCACTTCTACTCTGAGAAGGTTTGTGAATACAGGGCGAGGGCTGAATAATTTTACTCATACTGATGATGGGTTGTCTTCAGTTCTCTCTTTCTAAAAACCGCAAACGCTCTCACTGGTGTAGTGTAGTGTATTGTGGTTGCCTGAGCAGGGAATCAATCTGCAGTCTGCTGCATGGAGAGCAGCATCATTACCCACTCAACTACATCACCCACTAGATTTCTATCTGTGTCGGTACTATTTCCAATGATTTTTTTTGTTTTGTTTTTAAAAAGAAATGTGTAATAAATGTAATGTTGATAATCTTTTCAGCAAGCCGTCACCATGAGTACAGATCCGGAAATGGAGTGCTTTGGCTCGGCGGCCATATACCTCCGAAAGCCAGAGCGAGAGAGGATTGAGGCGCAAAACTTACCATTTGATGCCAAAACCGCTTACTTTGTGTCTGAGGCAACTGAGATGTATGTCAAAGGGGTCCTCCAGAGCAGAGAGGGGGGCAAAGCAACCGTCAAATCTCTGAGTGGCAAAGTGAGTACTTTCTGTGGCTGACTGTGTCAATAAGGTTCTACAACATTTTCATCCTGTTTTTAACTTATTTATATTAAATGATTCAAATGTACAATTAATTATTCATTTCCCTACAGGTCTTGACAGTGAAGGAGGATGAGATCTATCCTATGAATCCTCCAAAGTTTGATAAGATTGAGGACATGGCCATGATGACCCACCTCAATGAGCCTGCTGTGCTGTACAACCTCAAAGAGCGTTATGCAGCATGGATGATCTACGTAAGTTTGTAGATTATTAAGAGTTTTACACTAATTGTGGTATTGTACTACACATATTCAGAGGTAAAATGTTTCATGTTTCATAAGAAAATTGTTTTCTGCATTTGCAGACCTACTCTGGGCTCTTCTGTGTCACTGTGAACCCCTATAAGTGGCTCCCAGTGTACGATGCTAAGGTTGTAGCGGGTTACAGGGGCAAAAAGAGAATCGAGGCCCCACCCCACATCTTCTCCATCTCTGATAATGCCTATCAGTTCATGCTAACAGGTATGTAGTTTTTAAGAGAGTAGTGAACATTAACACTTAGATGTGAGTGTAGTCTATGTAATTTCCATTTTATTTTACCTTTTATTTCAGACCGTGAGAACCAGTCAATCCTGATCACGTAAGTCTTAAAATCGGACTTTGTTCTCTTATATTTGTGAAATTGTAAATTTTGTGTAGTTAGTAAGGAGCTATATGATTTAAACCTAGATCAGGATCATCATCTTTACATCATACTTTATTTTAAGCACTATCATACTTATACAATAACAATCAATTAAATAAACTTTGTAAAACATACTTTCACAGAATACAACTTATAATATACGAGTGTAAATCTTCATGTACTAGAAACAGCTATTCAGTAGTTTTTATGTTTAGAGAAGCATATAGTAGTGTCTTAGCCTTATAGAAAACTAAGTGAAAGTAAACAGGTTAAAGTGATTCCTGCTAGTGATTTCCAGTGACCAGAAGGTCATTTCCAAGAAGTGGCAGACCATCTGCAGGTTTCAGATCCCAAAGAGTTGTTAACTGAAGCAAAGCACAGAATTGCTACAGAGGAACTTGTAGCAGGCAGCTGTAAATTCTAAGCTCTGCTTTTAACTCCAGCGGAGAATCTGGTGCAGGAAAGACTGTGAACACCAAGCGTGTCATCCAGTACTTTGCGACAATCGCAGTGTCTGGACAGAAAAAGGCAGAACCTGTTCCTGGAAAAATGCAGGTTAGTGAAAGAGTCCCTGCTGCTGCTGTCATTGACTACACTGTGGAATGCTGATTCAGTTATACATGGCGTAATCTGCAGGGGTCGCTGGAGGATCAAATCATCGCAGCCAACCCTCTACTAGAGGCTTATGGTAATGCCAAAACTGTGAGGAATGACAACTCCTCTCGCTTTGTAAGTTTTTTTTCCTGAAATATTCACTCACTGATTTTTGAAAATGTTAACTGTTACATTAATCCTCTGATTTCATGCAAATCCTCTGATTTCAGGGTAAATTCATCAGAATCCATTTTGCGTCCACAGGAAAGCTGGCCTCAGCTGATATTGAAACTTGTGAGTTGCAATCTTTTTAACAGTATATTGATATAAGTATTATGATAAGTAAGTATTATTTAGTATAAAAGTATACATTTCTCTTAACTGTATAGACGTCATGATCCTCATGAATTCTTTTATAGATCTGCTGGAAAAGTCAAGAGTAACTTTCCAGCTATCAGCTGAGAGGAGCTACCACATTTTCTATCAGGTCACAACTGGCCACAAGCCTGAACTGCTGGGTAATAAACACATACTTACACTTACAGAAGTCCACGATTTCAAAGCAAAATACTTCTTGTCCACTGCCCATATATACATTTTTTTTTTTCATGATGTTGTCCTTTGTTTCTGCAGAGGCTCTCCTGATCACCACCAACCCATATGATTACCCAATGATCAGTCAGGGCGAGATCACTGTCAAGAGCATCAATGACGTTGAAGAGTTCATTGCTACAGATGTAAGAAAAGTTTTGTATAGGTTTAATTCATCAGCCCCTGTTTGCTGTTAACCAGTGTTGTTTCTTATATTTTTATGTGAACATCATTCACATATTAATTCATATTAATTAATATTAATCTTTACATGTGACCAATTCTACCTCCTGACTCTTACATGGCACATATTTGAAGGCACATGTCTGTTTGAGCACCCCAAATTACAGGTTCTGTTGATTTTCTAAGTGAATATAAATTAACACATCCTCTACAGAGAACACATTTCTACATATTGTAATCCACAGTCACTGTTTATTTGCTTAATTTAACATACTGGGGAAAGAAAATAAAACAAAAAATGTGGCCTGTGTGAAAGTTTTATATATTTTTCCCGTGTGTTAGAAATTATGCATTCAAATTTTGAGAAATTTATAAAGTAAGTTTAATTTTGACATTAAAAGGTGTGTTTTCTTTCGTTATTCAGACAGCTATTGACATCTTGGGCTTCACTGCTGAGGAGAAGATGAGCATCTACAAGCTGACAGGAGCTGTGATGCATCATGGAAACATGAAGTTCAAACAGAAGCAGAGGGAGGAGCAGGCAGAGCCTGATGGCACTGAGGGTGAGCATGATTTCAGGCTAACTGAATTCAGGCTAAAGTGGCTCATAGCAGTAAGGCACTTTTATTGCTGTACACCGATACACTGAATTGTTGTGGGCCTAGCTATGTGAATGAAATTGAACATATTTCTTAGTTTATAAAAGCAGAAGATCTCTTGCTGTGTAGTTGGTGTCAGTGATATTCTAGCATGACTTATATAAACATCTGTTTTCAATCAGATGTTAAAATTCTTACCTCACTTCCTCAGTGGCTGATAAAATCGCTTACCTCATGGGCCTGAACTCAGCTGACATGCTGAAAGCTTTGTGCTACCCCAGAGTCAAGGTCGGGAATGAGTATGTGACCAAAGGGCAAACTGTTCCACAGGTAATAAGAACCTCTTATAGGCGCTGGTGATGTACAATTACACACATGACAAAAGTTAAAATGATTATCTTGCTGTTTCAAAAAGGTCAACAATTCAGTCATGGCTCTGAGCAAATCAGTCTATGAGAAAATGTTCTTGTGGATGGTTTACCGTATCAATGAGATGTTGGATACCAAGCAGCCAAGGCAGTTCTTTATCGGAGTGCTGGATATTGCTGGGTTTGAAATCTTTGATGTAAGTAAATTAGATGATAAGATGATGAAAATCTTCCTACTGTGAAGCCCTATTCTGAAGAATATCTCAAAATCTGTTTTTATATCATAGTTCAACAGCCTGGAACAGCTGTGCATCAACTTCACTAATGAGAAACTGCAACAGTTTTTCAACCACCACATGTTTGTCCTGGAGCAAGAGGAATACAAGAAAGAAGGAATTGAGTGGGAATTCATTGACTTTGGTATGGACTTGGCTGCCTGCATTGAGCTTATTGAGAAGGTAGGTCATTCGTATCTAGTGCATGTTTTTATGTTTTAGTGGTCAAACAAAGCTGTTCTTTTGCCATAAAAATGTTTTCTTACCCACAGCCAATGGGTATTTTCTCCATCCTTGAAGAGGAGTGCATGTTCCCCAAAGCCACAGACACTACCTTCAAGAACAAACTCTATGATCAGCATGTGGGTAAAAGTGCATGCTTCCAGAAGCCAAAGCCAATTAAGGGCAAGCCCGAGGCCCACTTCTCCCTGGTGCACTACGCTGGCACGGTCGACTACAACATTGTCGGCTGGTTGGATAAAAACAAGGACCCCTTGAATGACTCTGCTGTTCAGCTCTACCAGAAGTCTTCACTCAAACTGCTGAGTAATCTATATGCTTCCCATGCCTCTGCACAAGGTTTGTTGATGTTTATTTTGGAGAAAGTAATTAGGGAAGTTGCTTGGAAGTGAATTTGTTGCTACTGAACCTTTTCAGTATTGCAGTGATTAAGTCTGTTTAGCCTGCCTTCTCTTAGTTGAATCAAAGCCTGTTTGCAAAGTGCTCCTTCTTTTTAGTCTCCATGAGTACACTTACCACTCAAACTGAAATCCTGGTTGTAGTTTTGCAATGCTTTTTCTGGGGAGGGGAGTACATAATGTGAATGTCAACATTGTTCAGCCTTATAACATTGCTGAATAAAATAAACTTTTCTGCCATTGTCAATCAACAGCTGAGGGAGGTGGCAAAAAAGGGAAGAAGAAGGGTGGCTCTTTCCAGACCGTGTCTGCTTTGTTCAGGGTAAAAATATTGATATTCTTTTCTGTGTATGCATCCAAAACAAGAAAGAATAAGTGATTTTAAATGAGCAAGCCAGGGCCGTTGATTTGGTTATTCTGTAATCCAACAGGAGAACTTGGGCAAGCTTATGACCAACTTGAGAAGCACTCATCCTCACTTTGTACGTTGCATCATTCCAAATGAATCGAAGACACCAGGTCAGTTTTATCTCCACTTTTTCTCTGTATATAGGAAAGTGAACATCTGGTGTTCAGACTGAAAACAACAACAACAAAAAAAAGCCTCTGGAAACAGTTTACTGCATAATTAGTTCATCCACAAAGAGCTCAAATAAGCTTTCAGACTGATAATATTGCCATTGCCACATTTATCTTAATCTTAGGCCTGATGGAGAACGCTCTGGTCATCCACCAACTGCGCTGTAATGGTGTACTTGAGGGCATCAGAATCTGCAGAAAGGGTTTCCCCAGCAGAATCCTCTACGGTGACTTTAAGCAGAGGTAATTTGTATACACTGGTGAATTTTAATTGTAACGTCTACGGCTGACCAAGAACATCACAGTAGATTGTTCAACCATACTATGTTCAACCATAATCTACTTCAGACAAAGTGAACATGCACACCTGTACATCAACTTGAGGTGAAAGTAAGCAAATGTTCTGTCTTGTAGATACAAAGTATTGAATGCCAGTGTTATCCCTGAGGGACAGTTCATTGACAACAAGAAAGCTTCAGAGAAGCTTCTAAGTTCCATTGACGTGGATCATACCCAGTACAAGTTTGGACACACCAAGGTAAGATATGGTAATCAAGCTGATTCAAAGCATTGTTTGCTATAGTGTTTATCCTAATAATGGATTTAAAAAAAACACTTATTTACAGGTGTTTTTCAAAGCTGGCCTTCTGGGTCTTCTTGAAGAGATGCGAGATGAGAAGCTTGCCATCCTTGTTACCATGACTCAGGCTCTGTGTAGAGGTTTCCTTATGAGAAGAGAGTTCGTCAAGATGATGGAGAGGAGGTAATGTCTGCCATGTAACAATAGTAGAACCAAAAAACCGAATTTCTTGGTATGACAACGACAAAAACAACAACAATATGTACTGACCAAGGCACTCTAATTTTGTAACAGAGAATCAATCTTCAGCATTCAGTATAACATCCGCTCATTCATGAATGTGAAACACTGGCCATGGATGAAGCTGTATTTTAAGATCAAGCCTCTTCTGAAGAGTGCAGAGACTGAGAAGGAAATGGCTGCTATGAAAGAAAACTTCGAGAAAATGAAAGAGGATCTGACAAAGGCTCTGGCCAAGAAAAAGGAGCTTGAGGAAAAGATGGTTACTTTACTGCAGGAAAAGAATGACCTGCAGTTACAAGTAGCTGCAGTAAGTTTTGAGCTCATCTTTAAACAAAGTACAGTATGTAGAGCTACAGTTGTTGCTGGTCATATAATGATTTAGAGATCTAAAAATATTTTCAATTACAGGAAGTTGAAAGTCTCTCAGATGCCGAGGAGAGATGTGAGGGGCTCATCAAAAGCAAGATCCAGCTCGAGGCCAAAGTCAAGGAGGCAACTGAGAGACTGGAGGATGAAGAGGAAATCAATGCCGAGTTAACTGCCAAGAAAAGGAAACTGGAGGATGAGTGTTCTGAGCTGAAGAAAGACATTGATGATCTGGAGCTTACCTTAGCTAAAGTGGAAAAGGAGAAGCATGCGACTGAGAACAAGGTTCCTGATTTATAGATAAGGTCCTTATCTTTTGACAACCCTTTATAAAAAGTCTGCAAAGTTTATACAAGTGTCTTTCTCAGGTCAAAAACCTCACTGAAGAGATGGCATCTCAAGATGAGGCCATTGTCAAGCTGACCAAGGAAAAGAAAGCTCTTCAAGAGGCACATCAGCAGATTCTTGATGATCTCCAAGCAGAGGAAGACAAAGTCAACACTCTGACTAAAGCCAAGGCTAAGCTTGAGCAGCAAGTCGATGATGTAAGTTGCCAGAAGAGCAGTTAATGCATTTTATGATGTAAAAAAATGCTGTTACAATGTAGATGCTTTTCCCCATTTGCCATTCTGTCCATAATAGCTTGAGGGCTCGCTTGAACAAGAGAAGAAGCTTCGTATGGATCTTGAAAGAGTAAGGAGAAAGCTTGAGGGAGACCTCAAGCTGGCCCAAGAATCCATGATGGACTTGGAGAATGACAAGCAGCAATCAGAGGAAAAGCTGAAGAAGTGAGAGTTTAATGATTATGGCATAAAAATAATGAATGAGATTTTTATTCAAAATTTTAATCTCTGAGCTAATCATTCTTATTCCCAACAGGAAGGACTTTGAGACAAGCCAACTTCTCAGCAGAATTGAGGATGAGCAGTCTCTTGGTTTAGGGCTTCAAAAGAAGATTAAAGAACTCCAGGTTATTCTAAGTGCTTTGTTACTAAGTTATAATATGTTACTGCTAATGTAGTGCAGCTCATCACAGCATCAGTTATCAATTGCAGGCTCGTATTGAGGAGCTTGAAGAGGAGATTGAGGCTGAGCGTGCTGCTCGTGCCAAGGTTGAAAAGCAGAGGTCTGATCTCTCCAGAGAACTTGAAGAGATCACTGAGAGACTTGAGGAAGCTGGCGGTGCCACTTCTGCCCAAATTGAGATGAACAAGAAACGTGAATCTGAGTTCCAGAAGCTGCGGCGTGATCTTGAAGAGGCCACCTTGCAGCATGAAGCCACTGCTGCAGCTCTCCGTAAGAAGCAGGCCGACACCGTGGCCGAGCTAGGAGAACAGATTGACAACCTCCAGAGGGTCAAACAGAAGCTGGAGAAAGAGAAGAGTGAATTCAAAATGGAGATTGATGACCTGACCAGCAACATGGAGGCAGTTGCAAAATCAAAGGTAAATTTGAAAAATACACACTGCTAGGCAATGCATCAAAACCATGAGCTATTGTTTTTACTTTTTAATTTATTTGTACATTTTTTAAACATGACAGGCTCATCTTGAAAAGATGTGCCGTACGCTGGAGGATCAGGTGAGTGAGCTGAAGACAAAGACTGAGGAACAGCTTCGTCATCTGAATGACATTAGTGTCCATAAGGCACGACTTCAGACTGAAAATGGTAAATAATTTAATTAAAGCGCAACAACTTTACATTTTATTGGAGAATAAAGTATAAGTAAGAATACAGTGATCTCACATTCAGCTATTATGCTGAGGCATATTTATTGTTGCCATTCTGGCCGTTTCTGCTCTAGGTGAAATGGGACGTCAGCTAGAAGAGAAAGAAGCCCTCGTTTCTCAGCTGACTCGTAGCAAGCAAGCTTATACTCAGCAGATTGAGGAGCTGAAAAGGCACATTGAAGAAGAGGTCAAAGTAAGTTGTATTATGTCCACAAGACATAAATGCATAACAAGACAATAATTTTAAATGACTGTCTCGCACTCATTAATGGCAAACCTGCCGTTGATTTGAAGGCCAAGAATGCCCTAGCCCATGCTGTGCAGTCAGCACGTCATGACTGTGACCTTCTCAGAGAGCAGTTTGAAGAAGAACAAGAAGCCAAATCTGAGCTCCAACGTTCAATGTCTAAGGCAAACAGTGAGGTAGCTCAGTGGAGAACCAAATATGAGACTGATGCCATCCAGCGTACGGAGGAACTGGAGGAGGCAAAGTAAATCAGTCATATCATTTTTTGATCAAAGAAGGCAAGTAGGGATTACCATAGTAACACTCTGTTGTTGCATTTCTAAGGAAAAAGCTTGCTCAGCGCTTGCAGGATGCTGAGGAGTCCATTGAAGCCGTGAATGCCAAGTGTGCCTCCTTGGAAAAAACCAAGCAGAGATTGCAGGGTGAAGTGGAGGACCTCATGATTGATGTGGAGAGGGCTAATGCACTTGCAGCCACCCTTGACAAAAAGCAAAGGAACTTTGACAAGGTAATAGCTTGACCTATGAACCAGTGGTACACCTTATTTACTAAAATGTTTTATAATTATGCATACAATGCAGTGTGATCAGAATATCTCTGTTGTATATTACACCCTTTCCTCAACTACTGATGAAAAGTATATAAAAAGCACCTAAAATATATACTCTATGTAACATGTTCAAAAGATACAAACTCTGTGATCACTTCAAGGTCTTGGCAGAATGGAAGCAGAAATTTGAGGAGAGCCAAACAGAGCTGGAAGCAGCCCAAAAAGAGGCTCGCTCTCTCAGCACCGAGCTTTTCAAGATGAAGAACTCCTATGAAGAAACTCTAGACCATCTAGAGACTCTGAAGAGGGAGAACAAAAACCTTCAGCGTAAGTCAGAACAAATACCCCCCAGTGAAATAATGGTATCAGAAGTAAACAGGTGGGTTAAGGACCACTGAATATTTTCAGCATCCTAGATTGTGTATGTTCTTATTAATACAGAGGAGATCTCAGATTTAACTGAACAACTCAGTGAGACTGGAAAGACAATTCATGAGCTGGAGAAAGGAAAAAAGACAGTGGAAATTGAGAAGACAGAAATACAGACAGCTCTTGAGGAGGCTGAGGTGTGTTAAACCTAAACAGATTTTAAATATTACTGGCTTTGCAGTTCTGAGATGACATGTTGATCCGTTAAATGCTTTTTTTGAAATTCTTCAACTCCATGTCTCAGGCCACACTGGAACATGAGGAGTCCAAGATTGTTCGTATCCAGCTTGAGCTCAGCCAAGTAAAGGGTGAGATTGACAGGAGGTTAGCTGAGAAGGATGAGGAGATTGAGCAAATCAAGCGAAATAGCCAAAGGGTGATTGACTCAATGCAGAGCACTCTGGATGCTGAAATCAGAAGCAGAAATGATGCTTTAAGAATCAAGAAGAAGATGGAGGGCGATCTCAACGAGATGGAAATACAGCTGAGCCATGCAAACCGTCAGGCATCTGAAGCCCAGAAACAGCTCAGGAATGTCCAAGGACAGCTTAAGGTTTGTTCACAACCTATGAAAAAAGTAAAAAAAAAAAAAAAAAAAAAAGTTAGAAGAACTTACATGACCTT
>JAILXH010219240.1:335-14624 GCA_023558415.1 Piaractus mesopotamicus
ACCCTCCTAAACCATTGTGCTCTTGTGAATTATTATTATCCTTGAATTGTCCCACAACAATGAGTCTCAACTGTTCATATTCAAGTTTGCTTTCCAGCATTCATTTATTCAGTTGTTTTCAGTTCTTGGCAGATGTGCTTGTGAGTGTTTGTTAAATTCACAATACGTCCCAGAAAAGAACAGAAAAGGAGATACGAGGTTTTCGTCCGACAGCAGCGATATAAGATATGTGTCTTCAGCCTCAAGCTCATCTTAAAAGACTGATGAACAGTGTTATCCGAGAAGTCATGCTTTCACACTGTTTATGGAAGTAATGGACGTTGTGTTGTCTAAGCTAAAGAAGTAAAGGACCATCCAGATTGTTACCAGTGTAAAGTTCAAAAGCCAGGGTCTATCCTTATATGGGGGTGTATCAGTGCCCATATCATAAGTAACTCTGTAAAGGGCAATAGTTACTTACAAATTATGTCAAAAACTGAAAAATGACAAAAATAGATTTACGAGGTTTAATTCCAACAGCAGCAATTTGCAGGTTTTTACTTGACTTAAAAATAACAGTCAAAATGAAAGCGTAGTCTGAAAAATTCAAAAGATGAAGAGAAGATGATCCAAACGTTTAAGCAATAATGTAACTGATTACTGGGTATGACTTTGTTTCTATGTGTAGAACCCAGACTCCCTGGACTCGTCCATCCAGAGTTGTCTGTCTGCTCTCTATCCTCCGTTTGAGGTCACAGCACCAACTGTCCTCAGCCAGCTCTTCCAGGTCATCGAGGGTCTTTACCATGGAGACCCCCTTCTGTGCCTGACAGACTTCCTGATCCCAGCCAGGCATCTTCTGGAGAGCGTGCAGCAAGCAGCTTGCGTGAGTGAGGAGACAAACCAGACAGAAAACATGCAAATGCACTGTTTACAAGTAAACATGAAAAGGGAGCAGCTCAGGGCACTTTGAAACATAAAAGTCCAAAAAAGTGATGCCATAAGACAGCTGCTTTTTGTTGGGAGGGGGGTGGACATTGTGGTGGGCTTTGGGACAAAAGCACAAAAAAAAAACAAACAAAGAAACTAGATAGGCTTCAAATTGATTTGTTTTTGTTTTTTTTTGTATTTTGTTACTATTAAAACCTATTAAAAAATAAGAATTTAATAATTGTACATAGTATGAAACTGTGCTTATCCTCTCACTTTTGGTTCCCTACAGTACTTTTAAGTGGAAGGATCACTAAAAAACTATTTTTATGAATGAGAATTTCAGGGATGAATAACAATGTGTTAGACACTCCACATAATGTAAAGGTTCGGTACCAATTAAAGTTTTTTTTTTCTGAAACCATATGCAGATTAGCCTAGACACGAGTAAGAATAAATAAAGCCTTTACACTGAAAATCATTTGCAGTCTAAGACAGTGTTTCCCTCACATAAGCTACACTTAGTCCCCAGTGTATATTGACAGCCACCCAAGTACATTTTATCCCATTTTAACAATATTACTCAAGTATTTTTTTTCCATCCTGAAAGCACGTTTCAGTTGTTTGCTTCAGCATTTGGCAAGTCTAATGATTACGTTCTCAATAGTGCTGACAGCTGTTCCAGCAGGTTGTCTGTCCACTTGAATAATGCGTTTCAGGCTTAGCCTCTGACTGATGAATGTCCATGTCACATTGCTGAACACAGTGGACATGTTTAGCTGCTAATGTAGCACTGCCTAGTGATATAAGAAATAAAAATGTACTTCTGACGAGTGTCATTTGTTGTGAAAACTCAGTATCTTAATTACATTTTGTTATAAAGTATATTTTATACAGTTGTACAGTAAGTCATAGTCAGCCTACCGTATATTCTATATCTTTATAATGTCCTTTGCTGTAATACTGCAAGCTTATATAAATTTATACATGTATTATACATGCTCTCCTAAACCCAGCAGAAGAAGAGCCGTCTCTACACCTGGATCAATTACTCAACCTCATGATGTTTATCTGCTCAGCTATTTGAGTAATGCTAGACTTCTGGAGCCAAGATCAGAAGCATGTGTCTGACATCAAGAGCATTCCTTCACACTATTAGCATCATGAGCTGTCTTTCTGAAGCTTAGATTGCCAGTTACTCTAAAACACACCTCTCAGACTATTTAATATGTCCAGTTAACAATATTTCTGTCCCTCTTAGTTTCTTTTAATGAGACATCTGCTTTAAATAAAGAGAGAACTTATGCAGACCTCTGGTTACTCACCTGCTTACATATTAATACCTGTACTGAGTGTAGATGGTCACTAGAGGGAGCTGAACACCATACATTTACAGTATCTTGAGGCTTTGCATAAACTTTGTTTCCTCCATGAGCACAGAAATGGCAGGAAAACAAAAGCATTCTGTTCTCTGACAGCTTGTGGGGAATATACCTGCAGTTAGCCCACCTTTTTTAGTTGGTCAGGGGTCAGTACAAGCCATATTGTTAGCCATTAACCCTTAGACATCTAGAGTTATTGTTACTGTGGTTTGCGGTACTAATTACATGTAATTACATAGTGATATAATTTAATAACACCTTTTTATGTAATAAATGACATTTATATTCAGTTCTATATTGGCAGGCCTGCACTTCTGTCATTTGTCTGTAAGTTTTGATAAAAAGGGACAAAAACGTGGCAAAAATGTGATGTATCCTTTTCTTTCCCACAAACAAGACTGTGGGAGCAACAATAGCTTCAAATTCAGATCATTATAAATATATCTTCCCATCTACTTACAAACAAATGTGGTATGAACTGAAAGTTTTCATAACTTCAACAAAATATCTTGACATGTTTTTATAAGTCATGAGTGAGAAATGATCTAAAATTTGCATAAAATTGCAAAATTTTTAAGGGTTAAGGTACAATTGGCACTATATAAGGAGTATTGACCTTCTTTCTGTCCAGGCCCCATACTCTGACAGGGTCTTCCGCTATGTGGGCTGGCCTTTGTGCTTGCAAGAACGGGTTGTAATCCATCTCTCTCCCATCAACCCCTTGCTGCTTTCCCCGGGGGACTTCTACTTGCTAGTGGCACCGTTTGGGGAACAGGAAGCCTGCATCGTGGCCCAGAGCCTACTGGAGGAAGAAAGGCGTGAACTGGAGGAGACACCAATCCCGGAGACTTTATACCCCTCTATCTTTACCCAGGACTGGCTAAAAGAGCTCAACACGGGCAGGCATGGCAAGCCTCTCAGCCGCTGCCTGCTGGCCACTGAGCAGGGTATAGTCAAAGTTCCTTGGGACCAGGTGGCTATCCCAGAGTTTGTAGATAAGCCACAACACATGGCTTGTTCTGGTTCTTCGAATCAGCAGGAGTCTATGATTGGGCCTCACAGGCTGGGTACACCTGCACCATCTGCCTATTCAGTTGAGACCAGGATATGTCGCGCTAAGGATGGTATTGCAGTGTCTTTATGCTTAATCAACAGCTCCGAAAAGAGTGAAATGGATCAGGCCAGGCCAGAGATAAGGCCAGTGGGCTGGGTGTCTCCCAACACTTGGGACAGTCGCAGTAAAAACTCATTTGGGAGGGATCATATAGACCCCGTAGATGTTCCCAAAAGAAAGGATTCCTCAGGTTACTCTAGGACTTGGGATCAAACTAGAACTCCTCTGTTAAGGTCCAAAAGGGTTACACCTCCTACATCATCTGGTCCTACACCTCAGGACTGTCCTACATCTCACAACCGTCCAACACCTCATGAGCGTCCTGCCTGTGGGCGCACTGTAAGGTTCGCAGAGCAACCTTGCACACCTTGCATGCGGAGGAAGCACGGACAGGGGGCCAAGGCCCAGGAGTGTCGATACAGGGAGTCTTATAAAGAGGCACAGCAAAGTCCTGTGAGCATAGAGAAAAGACTACAGGAACCAGTCTTCTCTGAAAGAAGAGCGAGAATAGAGTCTAAAACTCTTCCCAAGAAGGAAAAACATTCTAATCAGTATCCTCAGTCTCGAACTGTGAGTGAAAACACTACTGCAGATGACAGAACAGTTCTTGAAAATTCTCAGGATATCACGGTGGACTTAGCAGACATACATGGAGGAACCATCACCTGTTTCACACCAACCGTGGTCGGAACATCAGAGAAATGCCATGTTGTCATCCAAGGACAGCCCAGTGAGGGATGCAGGGACAGCCAATTAGAAATGATCCCTAGGCTACATGTAGTTCATGGGAAAAAGACCACTACTTTTGGACTTGTTTCTCCAAAATTAAACAGACGAAGATTACCAAAGCAAGGTGAGAACAACATATTATTCATTTCGGCCTTTTCTCTTGTGTACAGTGGGCCCAGATAGTATTCGGACATTTGTGCCATACTTAAAGTTCATTCATTGTATTAAGAAACAAAATGGTGAACATTTTAAACAGGTGATTGTAAGACTGTATATGTCTTCTTGACAAAATACTCTTTCAAAAAGTCGGTGGTGTATTTTAGACCGTTATTGTTTCAGCAGTTTCTTTGAGTATTTCTGGAAGTTTGCATCAAAAACAGCCCCACACTTTGACATATTCACCTCTGTGCTTTACAGTATCCTTAGTGCAGTCGGGTTGGAATTATTCTCTAGGCCTTCTCCACTAAAAGAGTCAGTTTGATGTTATGCTAAAAGTGTTTTTCTCTAAAAGAAATATGATTTTGTTAAATGTACTGGGTCAGTTTCCTAGCCTGGGATTAAGCCTAATCCTGAGCCACATTTACTTTTCAATGTTGAATTTCCATCCAGAGTGTTGTGTAGTGCAGTACTGGACTTTACCCTTGCCTGGGAAATTGACCCTTCTTAATGTAATATAATACCTAAAAGTGTCAAAATACTTTTTAGGCAAACAGTACATTGCCTGCAAGGGATTACATGTTACATTTTTTATACACTGTATGAAATAAAAAGCTATGTATCATACAAGTTAAATATCTCATTTTCATGAGCATGTGTGTATATTTGTTTCTTTTACTGCTTCTCTGAAGATGACCCTCAGGACCCTAAAACAGTCTCCCCTCTTGCTGAGGTGCCTCGGACAAATATGCCTTTATCCTCGTCACAGACAGATGTAGAAGAGCCTAGAACACAAGCACCGTTACCATCTAAATCAAAACCAGAGGCTTCTCTCCTACAGTCAGGAATCACCTGCCTTACAGGTACGAAGGGCAAACCAGACGCATTACACATTGCAGTAGAGCAAGCTTGTCAAAGTGGGGGCCTTCTGGGCCAAAGTGCTGTGGACATGAGTATTTACCCTCATCTAACGCTCTGAATTCGGTTCATGAAAGCCTTGCTAATTAGCTGACGAGCTGAATCAGGTGTGTTTAGTGAGGCAGTGTGCTGAAGTCTGCAGTGTTTTGGCCTGGAAGGACTGGAGCCTGACACATGTGCGTCAAACAAACATGGATGACTATATCTTGAGAAGTATAACAGTAGGAATTAGAGTCCTTGTTTGATCTTGCTGCAGTGTAGAAACATGTCATGCTATCTGTCTTAAAAATAAAGAGTACATAAGAAGTTCTTGGAGCACTGCTATGGAAGAACCACTCTGTTGCTCCCTAAAGAACCTTTCAGTTGAATGGTTTTGTTTTAATATTTCCACAGAAAAGCTCCTTAGGGAGCCAAAACTTCTATAGCATCACTTCAAGAACCCTTTCTGATGTTAAAAGTAGGGATGCTCCCATATGTTTTTTTTTTTTTTTGTTTTTTATATAGTTTATAAAAGTATATTTAACAAAAAAAAAGTATGTATTTTTTTAAATTTCTACAGTAAAAAATAGAAAAAGGGATCTGAACAATATATAGAAATGGTGCATACGCTGAAGCACTCCGTAGTTTTTGTTGCTCGATACTAAATGTCATTTAACTCAAAATTCTCGTCATTTGTTTCAAATACACATTCCGTACACTTTTCCATCATTGAGCAATAGAATCTGCTGCATTTTAATAAATATTACAGTTATTCACGCTATCAGTACCAGCTGTTGAGCTACAGAGTCTCTGCTCGATGGGAGCACCAGGCCGCGAGACCGTGGCACTGTCTGGCACTCTAATCTCCGCTGCTGATAACTGCTTGATAACAACTCAGACTGTAACTGACTACAGTTCTGCTCAGGGGGTCTCCACTTATTCGGTGCGCCCCAGAGTTCGGATGGCAGCGTTCTCACTTACGCTAACAAACCACACTTACGGACCATTCACACCTGGATTTGTTTTAATCGAACCAAACCTGCCAAGTCTAAACGCACCCTCAGTAGTGTGCATGCATGTTTAATGGCACTGGTGTTCTCCTTTGCCGGAGGCCAATACTGTTTTTAACAGTGTTCAGATTTCTGTTTGATGCACCTTTCCTCTCTAAAACGTCACCCCTCCATGCAGTTCCTCTGTTGCCCCTGTCCCCTGCCCATATTCTCCTTTTCTGACACTGCTCTCCTTCTCAGGTGGGAGAGATCGTTTGGGCAGGGCAGTTGTAGAGGTTTGTGGGGATGATCAGTACTGGAAGTCCTCTCTGGTCTCTAGCCTGGAGCTTGCTCAGCTGATCCTCTATTTCCACACCATCACCAGGTATGGGATGCACAAGCAAAACATTTTAGTGTTTGTTTTAGTACAAAAGTAAGGCAAGGCAAGTTTATTTGTATAGCATCTTGTATATACAGTGGCAATTCAAAGTGCTTGACATAAAGAAATATAAAAGCATTAGAAAATTCCTGAGATCAGGCTTTTGCAAAGATAGTTACAATTGCAAAGAAATGCAATTGCGATTTAACTCAAGTCATTTCCAGCACCCTAAACGAGGAAGAGCAACAAAATTTACCGCTTTCCCCCGCCGAATTGCAGCCGTAACTGAATAAAACTTCAAAGTAATACCAAACTCTAAGCTAACCAATCCTTGGCATACTCATGGCATGCTAGCAGACTTTTTAATGACATCCAGAAGTATCCAGAAATGTGTTTGGATACACTTGATCTAATGAGTGAATTTGTTGTACACTCAGCTTGTGCAATCTCCATAGAAAAGCACTGCTAATAGATTGGGATGTTTGGAGAATGCCCTGTGGCAAGTGTCGGCTACAGGGGTATAGCATTGAGCTGCAGAGATGTGGAACTGCGTTCTCTGGAATGATGGAGCTCCAGTACCTTTGGGACGAGTTGGAGTGATCCAGATTTAATCATCCAGCATCAATAGTTGGCCGCACTAATGCTGTTGTGATTGAACGCAATCAAATCCTTACAGTAATGTTCAAACATCCAGTGTGAAGCTAAAACCTTACAGGTATGAAGGGCAAACCAAAAATGCATTTCACACTGATTAGGCTGCTGCTTGTATTCACAGTCAGTGACATATCTAGAACTTCCAGAAAGCCTACAGGTTGTTTTTTTTTTTTTTTACAAAATTGGTCCCACCTATTGGTTGATTTCACTGTCATTTCTACTGCATCAGGCCTTAACCAATAGGAGAGCTCATTTAGCAATATCTGCCTAGATACTATCTAGAAAAATGACTGCTGATTGGCCAGTTTCCCACTTGCAGTTCAATATTTTAACCCTTTTGTTTCCGTTCAGAACTTAACAAGAAAACAAGAACTGTAGAGTTTAAATACAAGCATGAATAAAATGAACTAAAAATTACAGCCATTACAGGCATTTTTAGCTCTCCGAAATCAGTAGGTGGTCTCTGAAGGCCTAGCAGGCTCTGAGGCTTCCCCTTTCCAGAAGCATTGCGACAAAGGGGTGAACAAACTCTCTATCAGTACCCTTTCATATCTGTCTTAAACAAATGAATGCAATATGCCTTTCCACACAGGAAGGAGGCCCGAGAGCTTGGAATGACCGTTGTGTATGATGCCCGTAAGACACCACCACACTCAAAATTCACAGAAGCTCTGCGTCTGGTGCATGTAAGTGCTGTGTATTCCAGTCTGAAGAGGGAGTCCTCGGTATGTAGTTGGCCTAAGCTAGTTGTTTAGACTAGTCAAGTGGCCAACTTTGTAGGTTAAGCCTTGATCTAGATCAGCGGTTCCCCGTCTAGTACTTTCATTTAATCCACTTTTTTTGCTTTTGGTAGTCCAGCTCCCAACACAATCATCATTCAGTTATATTTAGAGGAGAATCCATTGATTGTGTAACTAAAAACTAGGCCCAGCCTGTGTCTGGTGTTGTTTTGACTTATTTTTGCTGACCACAGGAGCAGGATCCACAAGCTCTCTGCTCTGTGCTGCTGCTGATGAGTAAGGAGAAAAGCCACAGCCAGGAGAAATACCCAGGAGGGATGGTTTGTGTTTCTGTTTTATCTCCAAGTCTCATTTTTATGAGTTCTTCATATGGTTTAAACAACATACAATATACCAAATGCATATTTAACATAACTGTCAGCTTTAAAGTATATACAGGTAAATGCAGCTGTTGTCTTGGCAGGAGCCTGTGCTGTCTCTCAGAGCTCTTCATAAATTTGTGGAATCCAGCCAGCTGACCTCTGCGCTGGGTGGCTCTTTTCCCTACAGTCACGGAGACTGGCTGGACCTTCATCAGGTGTGTCCATTCAGGGAAGCTCTTGTTCTCTTTTCTCAGACGTACTCCAACTCTAAAGGGCTTTCAAACTGCCTTTGCGTTTCTATGGGTGCTGGTGTTAATCTTATTTATTGCAACTACAACCTTGTTTCCAAAAAAGTTTTATAGTAAAATAGTAAAAATACAACATATCAAATGTTTGAATTAATGTTTTTTCAAAAAAATATGCCTACTTTGAATTTGATGCCGGCAACACGCTTCAAAAAAGTTGGGACAGGGGCATGTTTACCACTGTGTTTCATCACCTCTTCTTTCAACAACTCTGTAAGCGTTTGGGAACTGAGGAGACCAATTCCTGTGGTTTTGAACGTGAACTGTTTTCCGAATTCTTGCTTGATATTGGATTTCAGCTGCTCAACGGTGAATAAGTAGTGAACTGAATTAGCTTTTTTTAAATCTACACTGTTACAGCCAGAAAACTTCTGTTGATGTAATATATTTTATTCATATCATGGAAATGATTCTTGGGATTGTAAAATAGGGAATATGGAATTTGCGATCATGAAGCCATGCAACCTTTAATGACTAATGGTCCTTTTACAGGAACTGCATCCGTTCGTGCTGGACCTGAAAGAAGCAACAAACCTGCTTTTAGAAGCCATCAGGAAGCTGGAGGGGGTCCACAAAATAGACAGTGTTCAGGTCAGTTCAAAACATCCGTCGCTGTCGGCAAAGAAGTCAGTTTTGCTTTCCGACTTTGACTGACAGATCAGTTTGTCCAAGAGGGAAGCTACTGCCAGACCAGAACTCATGTGTATTTATTTTTGACATTCAGGATGTTCAGCAGTGCATCAACCAGCAGAGAGCTCTGATGAAGGATGTGCTGGAAGACACCCGTTTGGTTGCCCTACAGAGGGAGGGCGGGGCCATGCTGGCCAGGTTGAGATGGGAGAGTGATGTAAAGGCAGCGTACTGCAGGGAGAGCCGGTAATGCTGCAATGCTAAGTCAATTTATGAAACGCATGCCAGCATTTTGATTTCCTTGACTTTTGTAAACATTTCAAAAGAGAAAAAAAGCAAGAAGCGTCTGGGTTTGATTCCCCGGCCGGGCCCTTTCTGGAGTTCTCCCTGTGTTTGCATGGATTTCCTCCGGGTTCTCCGGTTTCCTCCCACAGTCCAAAGACATGCAGTCAGGCATATTGGAGATGCTAAATTGCCCCTAAGTGTGGGTGTGAATGTATATGTCTGTCTGTCTGCGCTGTGATGGACCTGGCGGATTGTCCAGGGTGTTTCCTGCCTTCTGCCCAGTGACCACTGGAATAGGCTCCAGCACCCCCAGTGACCCAGAGGATAAGGAGCTTAGATGTTGAATGAATAATATAATTTCTATTTCTGTGATTAACTCAGATTAACCGGGACGCTGTTGTCTCTCTGTGTGTGAAATGTGATAAATCTGTGTTGAGCTGATAGCTAACAATGAGGGGTGAAAGGGGAGGGTGGCAACCCCCTTCCGAGAGAACAGTTCACACTTCTCCACAAAGACAGCCATGGCAATATAAAACAGTTTTCTTGTTTAAAAAAAAAAAAACACTCAAATAAAAAAAACATTTAAATACAAAAAAACTGTAAGATCAAGCTTTAATGCTTTAATATCTAAAGGTGTTGTTATGAAGTAATGAAAATGGCCCCAACATAAAAAGTGCTGAAGTGTTGAGATTTGTACTTTGTACTAGTGCAGAATGCACCAACAAAAGCCATCATCACTCAGCTATTGTGATCTTCATCTGTGCTGTTTGTGGTTATTCCAGAACATTCCCCATAAGTAACTGTCACTACTCAACATGGCTTTAAAGATACTGAATGTATTCAACAGAAAGCCTCTGACACTCTCTCCTAGTGTGGTCATGGATACCGTGGAGGACCTGTATAACCAAGTGGAGGAGCAGGTTCACGTGCTGGCGAGGAGGTCCAACATGTCAATGCAACACCTTAACTTCCTCCTGCAGCTCAGGGAGATGGAATCAAGGTTTACCAAGGTACAAAATCAGAGCCACGGCTCTGGAGACTGAAACAAGATATTCTGTCAAATTTCTATTGAACGCGGGACATTCTGTCATATTGAATATAACATAGACAGTAGTGGAATTGGTGACTGAGTAGACTAACAATGATTTAAACATCTCTGTATTGACAATATAGTCACTTTTTGCCAAGTGTATCAATATATACAATGTTTTTTCTTTTGTTAGAAGTATAAGAATAGTCTAAATGTGTGTCTCCCATACTGGACATAATAATAACACCAAACATCGATAGGCACCAACAGACCTAGAGTCATTTTCCTTTAACCATCATTAATCATAATATATGAAACTATAACCTTAGATAAAGTCCAGCTAATCTTAGAGCTGCTTGTTACTAGTTTTGACTCTGAGCTGTGAGTATAGGCTTCCACAGAGTTTCTTTCAAAACCTTTTCAGCTTCAGGAATGAAATTTATGTCTTTTAACACTTTACTATTGCTACAAGGGAAATTTGTCATTTTGCTTCTTAACTATGCTGATTCTGGAAGCACCACTGTGTCACCAGCAGGGCGGTGTTACCTGGGGTGTTAAATGCCTTGCAATCAGGAATACCCAATCAGTCTTGGGATATTAACCCACAACCTTTTGGTTGTTGGCACATCTCACCCACCACTAGCCTACTGGCCAACCCAAAATAAAAACAGTAGCACCCTCCAGATGAACGGTAAAGTGGGTGTTGCCAGTTACACGTTTTCATGTCTCTTACCACCAACAGCAATCTCACAGGTTTCTTCTGAAAAGTTTTACTAAGTAGGGCTTAGAGACAGTTGTCCTGGCCTGCGGGACGTACATTTAACACCCCTAGCTTAGAGCATTTAGTGAAAAGCTGTCTAGTTTTGAATCCAGTTTCTGGATCAAGTGTGTGATAGGGCCATATCTAAACTCTAAAACATCTCAAGCTGAAGTTACTTCTCCAGGAACAGGACTGTGGTTTAGAACATTTGTCTGCTCTCTCCAGATAAGGGAATGGTTTGACATGGAGGGGGAAAGACGACTGCTGGAGTCTGTGGAGGAATCTAGTGGGAGACTTCAAGAGACTCTCCAAAGCTTTACCACATTCCTCTCTGAAGCTAATGTAAGTACCGATGTCCTCTGTAAATTTTTATACTGAAGGATGTACACGTGCACATTCGGATTACAGATGGAACAGCTATAGAATTTCACTGTTTTGCAGGAACAAAAGCTTCAGGCAATGATGTTAGTAACTGAAGTAGAAAGCATCCAGGGGCCAAACTACCCTGAGACGGAAGCGTTCCACACTATGGTATCCGCCTTCAAATCCAGCTTGTCGGACTTCTTGTCTCGAGCAGAACAGTGTTGTGATGAACTAGAGACCATGGTAAATCTGTGCCACTTCTGTAAGAGGGTAAGCTGATCTTCCTTTAATTTTGCTCTGTTGGATTTTCATCAAATTAAGGAATTACATTTGTGCTTTATGTTGTTATTTGTTAGTTTTCGTGTTATACGTTTCATTTTTATGTTCACAGGCAACTGAAGTGGCCAAGGAATGCTCACAACAGTTGGAGCAGGAACGACTGCAGGGCATGAGACAACAGGAAAAACAGACAATCCTTCAGAGATGCCATGAGAAAATGAGTGAGTTCTCCCCTGAATGTTTTCAGGAAGCAAAAGCTCAGGCCTGCTCTCTGCAGATCTCCAGAGCAATGCAAGTGTGGAACGTGGCTTGGGTAAAGTGTCAGGAAGTCAGCCGACAACTGGAGCAGTGCCTCCAGGATCTGGAGCAAGCCCAGCATCCTTCTGCACCACATGGTTGGAATAGTGATGGAATAGAAACAACCAATGCTGAAGTTTCATTTGATGAAACTTCTGTGCCTCTTCCACAGGCTGAGTTGCGTAGGAACCCACTTGATCACTCTGAGGTCAAGCTCTGCCGAGACCGAGACAGTATCCATGGCACGGTGAGCTGCTTCAATATCAATTTCAGGCAATCCCGCAAAGGTCGCAAAGGGTCCAAACCGGCTCCGGCTGCAGACCAGGATCCTACAGACTACATCAAAAACTCAACCAGAAGGACTTCCCATGACCGCAGGCAAAAAACAATTGAAGGCTCAGGCACAGTTGGTTGCCAGTGGTTCCCCTGGCAGCACAACTCAAGGAGGTACATTAGGGAGGACTCTGCTTCAGCCTCCAGCTCCCCCAAATCCCAAACCCTATCATCAACCGGTGATGAACCCCAGGTCCCAGCACACGCCTCTGAATCTCAGATGCTAGATCCTACCTTGCCTGGAACTCAGACCACAGTGCCCACCTGCCCCCAGATCCAGCCCTCTTGCAGAGCTCTACAGGCTGCTCAGGATTATCAGCACTCCCATCCTGGCAGTTTCTACCCAGAGGAATCATACGTTGAAGCAGGGCTCCATGGGCATGCCTTCCACTCAGAGGAGGCTGTCAACTGGGACAGTGACGGAGCTTTGACTGGTGCTGGCACTGCTAGCAACACTATGTAAGACATGACACTGTAACATAATTATATCAGTTCATGTACATTATATAGAGTTGATAGGACAAATATACACTATATGTCCAGAAATATACAGACTCATGCTGATCTAATACTTCTAAAGTCAAAGGCCAGCAGGCCCAAAGTTTTATTACACACGTCTATAACCTAAGAATAGTTTCATTAGTTTGCATTGAAGTCCCTGTAGTTACTGAATAGTAAGCCTTTGTATGAAATAAACCTGGAATGTTAAGGGGTTAATAGGGAGGTTGGGCCCCATTTGCCTTACTACAAGCTTCTATTCTTCTGGGCTTTAGACTAGATGTTGGAACATTGCTGTAAGAATTTGATGGCATTCAGCCACAAGAGCTTTAGCTAGGTCAGGTCCCAATGCTGGCTTCTTAGGTCTGGCTCTTAAGCAGCACCCCAGTTCATCCCAGAGATATTTTATGGTGCATCACTCTTTAAACAATGTGTCTGTAATAGGCACACCTTAAAGTCCACTAACTAGAAAGGTCATCACAATTTTGGACATATAGTGTCTCTACACTAGATGTTTGAGGTGATGTAATGCTTTAGATAATTATCTTTTTAGGTTCAGTAAATTATGAGTATAAAACGGTTATGAAAATTAAATAAAATGTTACAGTTGTAATTTTGTAATGCCTAAATGTTGCTGTAGCTATATTTGGTTAGTTTAATGACCGCACAGGTAGGCATGTAAGCATTAAATGTAAGCTTATTACTAGTCCTGCTGATTTGTATCACTTCTTCTTTGTCTTTCTTTCTGCTTAAAAGCTAACATTGATGTCAAACAGGTACTGCAGGCTTCACATAAAGTCGAACCATAACCACATTTACTTTGCATTTAATGGGCCTGTCATTTTTACATTTCTTGCTTGTGTTAGAACTCAAACTCGACGCATACATGCAACTTTGAGACCCAATCCAGCCCAGTTGGTACTGCTGAATTTGGAACCCATACATATGATTTTGCTTTGTTTTTATAGCTTGAGCTGAGCAAAACACTGGTACTTGATAACTGATATTTAATACATTGATACTACACAAACAGCATTTTTTAAGCATATTTTTTGTGAAATTGCTCATCGAACCTGGCCAAGAGTAGCATCCGGTCTCTTCTGATCAACTGTTAGCCCCGCCATACCAAAGTTCCTCTTGCTACTGCTGCAGAAAAACAAACTTTGGGCGAGCTTAACTAGCAAGAGGAAAGATCCAC
>JAILXH010219300.1:9619-21785 GCA_023558415.1 Piaractus mesopotamicus
GTGATTTTCAGTTAATGACATGTATGAGTCCAGTACAACAACAACACTAAGCTTATCACTCCTGTAACACTGAGGAGGCTGCTCAGTTTTGTCATCCCTCAAAGGAGAACAGTGAGATTACAGCTGTGGTTCATCACATTGATTTATCAGTCTACTCCGGCTTTAACATTTAACTCGAGTGTTTGTAAAGAGGCTGTTTTTTGAGTTATTGTTTAGAGTATGTCAATACACTCTGTGTGCTGATGTTAAACAAGCACTGAAGCTGTTTTCTTTTTACAGACGGTACATATACATTCAGTGGGGAAGTGTTCTAAAAGTTTTCTCCTAAAAACGTAAAAGGTAACTGTATTCTGAATACTGCCTTTACACAATGTAACTTGGACTGGATACTTAAGTTCTGTATTTTGTATATGTATTCCCAACACTTGTTGCTTCTGGTACATCCCACCCCTGTATAGGAGCAGCTATTTAGTATAGTCTGGATACATATCTGTATAACAGTAACTTACTGTAGCCTACAGTCATATGCAAAAGTTTGAACACCTCTGATTAAATAACACGTTTTTGTTCTAACAACAGCTGTGATTATATAAATATATAATAAAATATATACTAAATAGCAACAGATGACCTGTGGTGTACACTCACTGGTCTCTTTATAGGAACACCTCCTTGTATCTACACTTTTTGTCCATTTTATCAGCTCCACTTATCTTATAGGAGCACTCTGTAGTTCTACAATTAGAGACTGTAGTCCATCTGTTTCTCTGCATATTTAGTTCACACTCTTTCACTCTGTTCTTCAATGGTCAGGACCCCCCACAGAACCACCACAGAGCAGGTATTATTTGGGACTGACTTGGTGGTGGTGTGTTAGTGTGTGTTGCACTGAGACGAGTGGTCCAGACATAGCAGGGCTGCTGAAATTATTAAACACTGTGTCCACTCACTGTCCACTCTATTAGACACACCTACCTTGTTGGTCCACCTTGTAGATGTAAAGTCAGGGACAGCAGCTCATCTGTTGCTGCACAGTACCGCTGTGTCTGACGCACTCGTACCAGCACAACACACACGAACGCGCCAACACCACGTCGGTGTCACTGCAGTGCTGAGAATGATCCAGCCACCTAAATAAGATCTGCTCTGTGGTGGCAGCTTTGAAGAACAGGTTAAAAGGGGGCTAACAAACTACACACAGAAACAGATGGACTACAGTAATTGTAATAACTACAGTCTGTTACTGTAGCCCTACGAAGTGCAAATATATAGTGACATAGTAAATATATAGTATAGTAAACCAACCTGATAAAATGGACAAAGAGAGTAGATACAAGGCAGGTTTACCTAATAAAGTGACCAGTGTGGGTACAACTCCTGATTCAGAACAGTTCACCCATGTTAAGAAACAAAGACAGTTTTAATGCATCTATAAAACTTGGTGTTTTTTTCATTATTTGTAATAAAAACATGCCAAGAACTCATAATGGTTCAGTCTAAGGTGCAGCAACACCTTGCGGTTTGAGCTTCCATCTCTGTGTCCCGCATTGAGCCTCGCCTAAGCTGCTGTGCGCCGTGCACAGTGTGTGTGTGTGTGTGTGTGTGCACCTCCACACACACACACACGCAAACACACACAGGGATCCTCCCAGCACACGCAGGAAAGCGGAGCAGAGCAGAGAGCCTCCATCAGGACAGCATCGCTACCATGCAGGCTCGCATCCATCACGACACGCGCTAAAAAAAAAACAAGAGAACAACAGCAACACTAGCAAAGATCACAGGCGCTCGCGCAGTAATGTAAAGATGGCGAGGCTGCTGCACAACTTGCTGCTGCTCTCTGTCTGGCTCGCGCTGAAGCTCAGGCTGCTGGGCTACTGGGCTTTCGTCTACGGCTACTGCGCCCTGTGCACGGCCACCGCACTGCTCAGACTCTGGTGGAACATCCTGCTGCGACCCTCCAGCACCTTTCAGTGGTCAGTGCGCGAGACGCCACCTTCATGTCTGAGCGACACGTCCTTGGGAACGCACTGCTACGTGAGGATAAAGGTAAGGCAGGCGGGCGCGTGCATGCGCGGTGGCGAATAACAGCGACGTGCACGCAGAACTCAGAGCTTTTCTGAAGCTTTAGGAGATTTTAGCTGAAAAGGGGCCTGCGCTGCTCCTCAAGCGACATCACTTTGTTTGCATGCAGCACAAATAAGTCCCGTATTTTAGGGCGGTTTGTTTGCACCGTGTACCCACACTGAAAATATTCATACAGTGAATTTACTTGATTTAAATATATTCATAATTTCTACAGGAATAAATTATATTACATCATTTATTCTGTCTTGTAGTTGACTTGCTTTTGGCAACTGTTGTGTTGTAAACTAGTTTATTTATGTAAATATCTGAACATTTGAGTCAAGTACATTCGTTGCTGCACTTTTTTCAGTGTATGAGGCTGGCAAAGTTATCTTATTTATTTATTTATTTATTTATTTGTTTGTTTGTTTGTTTGTTTATGCACAATTTGAAATCTTTAGTTATCCCTTGTGTTGTGTTTAACTTTCATGTTGAACGGACCAGTAGAAACGGTTTGAAATTACTTGGAGAAAAAGTCTTGTTACATTAACTTCCATTACAGGTCAAGAAAGTTTTTTCCTTCTCCTGTAAAATTATATTTTTGGAGATGCAAAGTTTTGTTCTCACGTCGATCATATATATAAATGTTATTATTTTTTTTTTTACTATATACTAAGTAATTAGTGGAAGTGATGCAGGTGTTAAGTAACTGTGTCATGACTTGCTTTATACACATTGGCAACTGCCAAATTTAAAATATACACTATGATGTCCAGAACACCTGCTCATTCAACTGTACGTGCAAAGGTTGGTATGTACTACCTGAATATATGGACACCTGCTCACACAATGTTTCTTCTGAATTCAAAGGTATTAATAGGGAGTTCGTCCACCCTTTGCTGCAGTAACAGTCTACACTCTTTTTGAAAGGCTTTACAAACGATTTTGGAACATTGCGGTGAGGATCTGGTTGCAGTCAGCCACAAGAGCATTAGTGAGATCAGTTTCTGATGCTGGATGATTATTTCTGGATAATAAACTTCACTCTAACACATCTCAAAAGTGTTGGATGGAGCTCAATCACTCCAGAGAACACAGTTCCACTGCTTCACAATGCTGAGGGTTTTATACTTCTCTGTCTGGTGCTTGGTATCGGGTGTGGTGATCTTAGGCTCATGTGCAGCTGATCCAGAGCATCCCATTCTGTTGGTCCATGCTTTTCTATGGAGATTATACAAGCTGTGTGCACGCAATTGAACCCTTATGTCAGCAGTGTGTGCCCCCTAAAGTAGCTGAATTCGCCAATTAGAAGGGGTGTCTGGTTGCTTTTGGAAATATAGTGTATAATAAACTTTTTGCATGTTTTGCATGAGGAGCAGTTTTCTTGCAGGCTCATTGCCCCCATTTCTACATATATGGAGATAAACATAGAACATTTTCTATGCTGGGGAGTTTGCCTGCAGACTTATTTTATGCTTTACAAATCTGCATTCTGACTCAAGCCTTTCATCTCTCATCCCTCTTATCAGCAGCCTCTGCAGTGCATTCACATGCATACGAGTCAGGTGAACAGCTGATCTGAGTAATTTATTCTCACATTGCTTCAGGGTGCTATACAAAAGTCTTCACCAGCATGTTATAACATTCCATATCCTTGCTAATCCCGTGCAGACATGCTGAGTTGTCTTGTTTTTAAAGACTTCGCTCATTGAGAACATTTTAAGTAAGGACAGTACCAGTCAAGCTATTTTCTCTCAGCTATATAATCAATGAAACTACCATAAAATTACCCATAAATGTCAATAAAAGATATGGCTTTGATATGGCCTGTATACAGGACTCTTTCACTGGCTAGTTTATAGCTCTATAAAACAGGCAGTAGTGTGAGAATAAACTTTATATCAGGATGGACAGTAACTGCTCCTTTGGTGAATGGGTCTGGACAGTCAATGGCATACACACTACATTCACTGTGAATCTTAACCGTGGCTATTTTTTTCTTTGTGGTTGCAGGAGTCTGGACTCAGATTTCATTATGTAGCTGCGGGCGAGAGGGGCAAGCCGCTTATGCTGTTTCTGCATGGATTCCCCGAGTTCTGGTGAGACGTTAAAAAGCAGACACAGAGGCATATAGCTACAGATCTGTTTAAACATACAGTACTGTGCAAATGTCAGAGACCACCCATTTATTTAATTTCCACACAGCCAAGTTATTCATTTTTCAGGAGACTAAATATAAGATAATCCAGGGGAAAGTATGGAAAATAAGTGAAAAAACAGGAGTTTCCAAAACTAAAGTTAAGATTTAGAGAAAATGGGACTCCTAGCAAGGCCTGGTAGGCCATCAAAACTGTCACTATCTGATAAACGGTACTTAAAGCTTTCATCTTTGAGAGAGAGGAGAAAATCAAGCTCCACTCTTGCTTTAAATCAGCAAAAATCCACAGGTGTTTCTGTCCATCCTTCCACTGTAGGACACAGACAACACAACACTATGGGTCTGAAAGGATGTTTAGCTGTCAAGAAGCTGTTACTGATAAAAAGAAATAAAAGAATTTGCAAATCAGACAAAGAAGCTGCTGGTATTCTCAGAACAATAGACTGACCACCTTAAAGCCCAGATCTCAGCATCACTGAATGTGTTTGGCATTGCATGGATTGTCAGAAACAGAAAATGAAACCAGCTTCTGTGACTGAACTTTGGAGGTGTGGATAAATATCCACGCAGATTTCTTGGAAAGACTGAAAGCAAGTCTCCTGAAAAAAATGGAAGCTGTAATGAATGCAAAGTGTGGACACCATTAATACTGAAAAAAATGGTATTATATTTAGGTGTTGAGACGTCTTTGGAATTGTCTGTTAAATATCTGTTTTCTGTTCTTTTTTCTTGCTCTGAAAAATGACTGACTTGTACTTAATGGCTGTTTTGACAGGAATTACATGTAGGTTACTGTAAATATAATTCATTGTAAACAGTTTTGGAGCATTTCTGTTGTTACAGGCATTGTGAAATGACAGCAGTGATGAACTTTTTCACCTAATGTACATAGTTATGTTTTTACAAACGTGACAGCACATGGAGAATAGACTAGGTAGACGTCAGAGGTTAATCTGTCAGAGAGGGGCATCTTGTCACTCAAGAGGCATTTAACACTTAAACATGCTTCAATTCGCACACCAGTGGATCACTTACACTGAGATATCAGCAGGAAGCATTGGGTGAAATCTCCTCATAATGAGCTACATTATAAGGGTAGTATGTTATAACAGGTGACCGCACATGGACATTTGAGTGGATGGATTTTTAATCAGCAGGTCAGTCAGAGAGATGTTTCTTTGTACTAACCATTGTTGAAAAATGTTTTTTTTGGAATCACAGGAACATGTAAACGGAAACATAATTAAAAGAATGAATAAAAACAGAGAAAAATACCTTACCTCGCGCACTGACCAGAGAAAGAGAGACAGAGAGAGAGAGAGAGAGAGAGAGAGAGAGAGAGAGAGAGAGTAGTTGGGGTGAGAGCACCCGCAGGTGTCTTCCCCCTCTAACACATCACTTGATCAAAGCAGTTATAGCTTTATGCAAATTCTATTTTAAATAGACAATCTACATATGCAATTACTGATTCATCATTACGGATCAAAACTATTATAATGCAGACTTGGGTTGTCATGTGTTGATTTCCTAAGTGGAAATGAGTTAACACGTCCCCTATAGCAGGGGGGCACAACTCCCGTCTTGGAGGGCCTGTGTCCAGCAAAGTCTGGAGATTTCCCTAAACTAACGCACCCACTAAACTTGGCAATTAACAGATAAGTGTAATCAGCTGTGTTTGAGCAGGTAAATCACCAAACTCTGCTGGACACCAGACCTCCAGGTCCAGGGTTGTGGAACGCACTTCGGCGTTTTTTAATGCACAAGCAATATGTATTTGCTGAATAACAATAAAACGTCAAATATGGCCTGTGCAAAACGTATGGTACATTTTATATTTTATACTTTTTTTCCAAAATGTTTAACTAAATTAAACTAAACTTAATAGAAATTGTGCACTAAAATGAACATATACATAAAATATTGATATTTAAATATGTTCCCTGCAGAGGATGTGTTAACTTACTTTAACTTAGAAAATCAACAAAGCTTGTCATTTGTTTTCACACCTTGTGTGCTTACAACTTTATGTCATGATATGGAGGGAAAATGCATTATTATTTTCAGTTTACGCTGACTTTAACAATGAAACATTGATGGAGAATCTAAGGGTGAGTGCTGAAAGTGTGACTGTGCTTTCACCACAGAGATGAACTTCTTTGCAATGAATTAACTAAATAACTATCGATATCATTATTGTTATGTGATACCAGTACTAATATAGTGGTAAATGTGCTATATCGCCCAGCACCGGGGCTTCTGAGTTTGTGTTTTCTTCTTAGAGCATCTTCTCACTGTCAGACCAGCTTGGTGCCACCAAAGCATCAGCTCACTTTGTGCGCTTTTTGCTTAGCAAGTGAATCACTCTATCATCACTGAAGTTCATCTCACTGAGTAACTGCAAGCTCTTTTCATGAGGGAGATTTCACAGATGGCAGATGAGTCTTGACATAATGCTATTGAAAGGCCTGTTCTCTGTAAGCAGCTCCAGAGCGTATGTGGTTTATTGTTGTATTATAGTGATATGTGATATGGAGTACACACGGCTCTCTCGTTATCGGTGGCCCGGCCCGGCTGTCAGCTTTGGGAGCCGTCAGAGCACCAGAGTGAAGCACGGAACAGGGCAGTGCCTAATTAATGTGGCACCGGCTCCTTTCTGCTCCACTGGCCAATCTCCTGCTCCAGAATCAGGCAGGAACCTCAGGGTCAGTCTGCGGAGAGCTAGAGGACACTTTTCCCTCATGCTCCACTTTACTTCTCAGAAAGTGCAAAGCAATGACTGCTTCTGTCGCTGAGCTGCAAGGGCTGCACGGTGTATCAACTGTTAATCGTTATTGTGATATTAGCCTTTGTGATACTAATATCAGAAGGCTGCAATATTCAAACTAATCATATTGGCCATTATTCATCAAAGGTTATGTAATAAATAGCACAGATTTTACAGCCTTTAATGGCATACAAACTACTCTGCATGTGATTCATGAAACTTTCATACGCATGGAAATCAGTGGAGATTTGAGAGCAGATGATGAATCATCTTTAGTGCGTGAAATCAAGCACTAGCCTACCGGCACCTTACTTACATATCATTTAAATGGAACAAGCACTCATTCATGCAGATGTTTTGGTAGGGAGCCGTTAAAATGACAGTGTTCAGCGGCTCGTGAGCCAATAGCTGTGCTCTTAGTTGGAGTTTGAGGACAAGCAGTTAGCGCGCTGCTCCCCCTACTGCCCATACTTTATAAAATGTTAAAATTACCACAACTGGAGGATATAAAATGTGAAATAAACAAAACATCTTAGTGTTTTTAAGAAGGTCGAATGTTGTGATTGTGTAATGTGATTATTTTACTAAAATGACATATTTAAATGCTGTGTTATTGCAGTCTATGAGATGCTTCTGCACTAGCTTGTGTTTTGTATTGTTAATTTTTTGGTGTCAGTAGTATAAAATAAAAGCATGTGTAATGTCTTTAGATGCAACATGAGGCTTTTAGCATGATTGTTATTTTTATTTCCAAATTATACTATTAATACTTGGGTTAGTTAACCACAAATCAAGCATTTTTGTCAGAATGTTACACTATTATGCTCATATTTACACATATTCTTACCAGAAATAAGTTTGAGCTTACAGATAAGATGAAATTGATGAATAATAAAACTGAAATTTGCATGCGCTCATTTAACTCGAGTGTGGACTTTAGCAAACAAACTAGATGTGAAAACAGCCTGAAATATTTCACATGAGCAGATCTAAGCAAAAGTTTTATGGGTTAAAAGTCACAACTGATTGAGCAGACTTTATGAAGTGCTTCTGGCTACAATAACTGTAATAATATCCAACAAACTTTGTTATCCATGTTGTAGTTTGGCCAAACTGAGCTTGTGAGTTTTATATATGTTCTGTTTTATGAAAGTTTTGTAATATTCTAAAGCAATCTGCCACAAATCTACGTGCCATCATGGTTTTCCCATTACACCAAGTGAGACGAAATGACTCTAATACAAGGTTTCTCAACCACTGGGCCGTGGACCACAACTAGGCTAAAATGATCCCTCTGGTGGTTCTTAGGCAAGTACTGGGAGGAACAAATGAACCCTATCAGACCATCAGTCGCACTTTATGATAAAAAAAAAGGAAAAAGTAATAGACTTAATAATAAGAATCAAATATTAAATATTTTCAAACATGAACTGCGTGTTTCTGCAGAAAGGAGTGTGACACTGAAAAATGCTTCTCAGCGATAGTAAAAAACTGTAATTGAGCCAAACCTCCGATGACTAGTCATACTGTCCGCTAAACAAATTTTGTACATTTTGAGCAGCCCTAGTATGTGTGTGTGCGCAGGCCTGTTATACTTTAAAACTCATCTATATTCTAGCACATTGAGCAGTGGAGCTATAGCCTGTACTGAACCTGACTCATCAGAATTACAGTCAGGCTTCAGCCTTTCTGATGCTCAGCATACTCTTTCTCTCTGAGTCTGCACTCTGCAGTCTCTCGGCAGACAAAATCTTCAATTAGGGAGCCCTCCCTGGCCCCGGAGATGAGGAAGCTGATGCGGCCGATCTCAAACTAAGTTTAAAGGTGACCTTAAGTTTGGAAGTACTGTTTGCATCAACACCAGGGAAGAGGAAAACACTCCTATGCGACGGTATGTGAGCTGAGAAATAAAAGCATATTCATTTCAGCTTGCCTGACCTGTGACCTCAGGATCTGACCCATACTGCAGCAGGGCACCCACTAAAAGCTCTTAGTGTGGGAAAGCTCTGCACACACACTCCAGTAAATAGTGTGCGTGTTTGGTTGACTGAAACCAGTGCAGAGTGGTATTTGAACACATTTGAATATTTATTATCACACATATATATTATCAAACAAGGGTCATGCTGTTTATGACTGTGCTTGTTAAACTACTTTTATTTGTTTGTGTTTTTGTGTGGGTCCACATGTCAATTTACTGATTATTATTCATAATAAAGTCAAGTAGAAATTATCATTTTTTTCTTTCCATCTTGTGTGCACTAGCACTGTGTGCTCCGATTTGTAATCAACATTTTCTGTCCTTGTTTTAAAACCCCAATTCCAAAAAAGTTGGGCCGCTGTGTAAAATGTAAATAACTGTAACCAAAAACAGTCTGCAATGATTTGCAAATCTCATAGACCCATATTTTATTCACAACAGAACACATATCAGATGTTGAACGTGAGACATTTTACCATTTCATGAAAAACATTAACTCATTTAGAACTTGATGGCAGCAACGCATCTCCAAAAAGTTGTGTAGCATCACTTCTTCTTTTAACAACAGTCTGTAAATGTCTGGGAAGTGAGGAGACCAATTGCTGGAGTTTTGGGAAAAGAATATTGTCCCATTCCCGCCCAATGTAGGATTGTAGCTGCTCAACAGTTCTGGCTCATCTTTGCCAGATTTTTCGTTTCATGATGCGCCAAATGTTTTTTTTTGGTGAAAGGTCTGGACTGCAGGCCGGCCAGTTCAGGACCCGGACTCTTCTTCTGTGAAGCCATGCTGTTGTGATGGATGCAGCATGTGGTTTAACATTGTCTTGCTGAAATATGCAGGGCCTTCCCTGAAAGACACGTTGTCTGTATGGGAGCATATGTTGTTCTAAAACCTCTATATACTCTTCAGCATTGATAGAGCCTTTCCAGATGTGTAGGCTGCCCCCACCATAGGCACTAATGCAACCCCATACCATCAGAGATGCAGGTGAACTGTGCGCTGATAACAAGCTGGATGATCCCTCTCCTCTTGAGTCCACAGGACACGGCGTCCATGAAATTTTGATTCATCTGACAACAGAACAGTTTTCCATTTTGCCTCAGTCCATGTTAAATGAGCTTTGGCCCAGAGAAGACAGCGGCGTTTCTGGATTGTGTTGACATATGGCTTGATTTCCAGTACAGAATCATGCCTGTTTTTAATGCAGTGCCGCCTGATGACCCAAAGATCTCGAGCATATTATATTTTGATCTTTTGATGATATTATGTACTGTAAATGGTGGGATATCCAAAGTCTTCGCAATTTTACATTGAGGAACATTTTTCTGAAATTGTTCCACAATGAACCTTTTAGAGAGACTCTGCCTCTTGAAAAAAGCTCTTTTTATACCCAGTCATGTGAGTTAGTTGCAAATTGCTCCTCCAGCTGTTTGTTTATTAGTATTACTTACTTTTCCAGCTTTTTGTTGCCCCTGTGCCATTTTTTCTAAGATGCGTTGCTGCCATGATTTTCTAAATGCCTCCAACAGCTGATATGTGTTCTGTATTCTATTGTGAAAGTTTATGTTTAAAGTTCATAGAAATCTACAGTTAAAAAGATTAAAGTTAAAAAATAAATGCATAACGTTTCCCAAGTCAGTGAGTAATGATATTAAATAATATTGACCAAAATAATTGTGATTATAATTTTTTCTATACTCGAGTAGCGCTAGTCTCATATCGCCATTGTGCTTTCTTCTGTCATAGCAGACAAGCAGTTGAATGAGTAGCTTGCAAAAACAGTTTGCCTGCCTGAATGTACGTATGATACATCATCACATCTTAATGCTGATAGAACAGGTAAAGCAGCTCACACTCCTTTACTATCCACATGTTTAGTATCTGTGGATGAAAAGTAGATCTCATTCTGATTTGTCCTCTGTCAACCTGAGCGTCCCTGAGTACGGAGTGTTTTAACCGTAGTAAGCTTCTAATGGTGGTCATCATTATGGTGTTCGTTATGGTATATGCATTGTAAACGCTTCATTCTTTATTCAAATTGCTCTTGTTGTTTTGCTATCCGGTGTCCAGAGGAGGATGGGTTCCCCTTTTGAGTCTTGGTTCATCTCAATGTCTCGTCATCTTACTCTCAGGGAGTTTTTCCTTGCAACTGTTGCCCTTGGCTCTCTCACTTGGGGCTTGGACCCGGATTTCTGTAAAGCTGCTTTGTGACAATGCCTGTGTTCAAAAACTCTGTACAAATAAATTTGAATTGAGTTATTTGCTTTTGTGAAACCGTTGTTGCAAAAGGCCAGTATTGGCTGCACTATGTAGCCTAAACAAACCTAAATAATCACAAAATAAGAATATTACTCTGTGCATACTGATCAGACTGTTTCTGTTGGAGGTTGGATGAATTAAGGCATTCACATCGCTCAACAAAAACAGATTGTTTTGGTCGAAATAATGCAGGCCAGTCTGTAACTATGTCACACGGTTGATTCACCAATATTGTTTTAACCCTTTTTCATTGTAGCCATAAAATGTCATTTCTGCCTGTTTTGGAGGTGTAATTCAATGAAAATGTGTATGATTTACAGAACTGGAAGCAAACTGGATATTCATCCTCATAGATGAGCAAGCAAATTAACATTTATGAGTTTTTATTGTGTTTAAAAGCTATTTTAACTGTGGCAGTTACACATCATTTTTTGGTATAAGAAAGCTGCAGTTGTGCTGTCTATTATATTATTTATTTATATCATTTATGTTTTCATAGCTGTGTGGAAACACAAATTGATTTTTTCAGATTTGATCATATGCGGTCCTAGATCGGAAACAGCAATGCGATCTTGGTGAGAGCGGTCAGATCAGAATTCATGTGTTTTTTTAGGTTTTTTTTACTGCGCATGCACCATAATTCGTCTTTATGTGGCAGCAGTACCCAACCTGAAGTTAGTGCCAGTAAACCCTGCAAAAGTAAAGCATCTGACCCTTTTCACCCTTCGTCTTACTCTAATAATGAACAGCTAAGGGCAGTTCAGAGCAGATTGTCTTTGTAACAATGGCTTGGTCTGCTGGTTGTTTATTTATTTATTTATTTATTTATTTAAAACAACGTCTTATATAATAAAAGTATTTAGTAAAATGATTATAAAGGCAGGTTGTCGTTTAACAAAGAGAAAGGACACAAACATGAAAAATCATACTTATAAA
>JAILXH010219340.1:12537-30324 GCA_023558415.1 Piaractus mesopotamicus
CCCATTCTGTATCCGCCTCCTATTTAAACTGGCACTTAAATACAGTATTGGTGTCAGCAATAGAGAATACTGATACCACAAAGCAATTTTTGTAGACGGAACTTAACTGAAGCAAGCAACATGACGGCAGTGTGGAATTATTTTATGCTTGAGACAAGCAGTATGAAACAGTACTCACTTCAAAATATGTATTGCCGAACCTTGCAAGTACTTCACTATTTCAAATTTAATCAAGCTTGTGAAGATTAACCATGCCAAAGAGCACAACGACTTGTAATAGCTCTGAAACCATTCAAATGATCTAATAAAATGGCAGTCATTTGAGCTTGGCATGTTCTGTCTGTGATACAGAACACTGCTTTTACCAAATTAAAATATTCCAAAAGTGGAACTGCATGAATATCAGGATTTACAGGCACCTATCGAGCTATAAGGTTAGACAGCGTTTCGGTACTCCGGATCGGCATGCATCATATTGGAATGGAAAAAGCGGTATTGCTACATCCCTGCAAGTGACAAAAAAGAATACAGGTGCTCTTTCAACTCATCTTTATGTGTTGTAAACCTGCCATAAACAGAGGGCAAACAGTCTTTAACTTCTATCACTCCTCTCTTTCCTTCAACACAGGAAGAGGAAGTTAGCAGGTGATACAAAAGGAGATAATAAGGCAAAACACTGAGGAAACAGCACACCTGGGCGTTCCACAAAAAACAGGCAACATTCAACATATAGTTCTGTCTTTTTTGTAGAAAATTTTGATTGATTACAGTTTCAGGCTTTAACAGGTAATATTAAACACTGAGAACTAAAACCAAGGAGCTAAAACACTGAACAAATAAAAATATAAATAAAATAAAATTCACAAATGTATAAAAATATACCATCCATTCTCTTGAATGAAATTTACTTCAGTCCCATCTTTTCACTGGGTGCTTTGCAAAGCCTCCTCGCTTTCTCTCTCTGGATCTTGAAGCTGATGGATTTTAATATGTGGACTTTTGGGTAGACTGCTGCAAGAATATGGAGCTTCTTTTAGCATTTCAGTTGTTAGCATTAACCATCACATGTCTGAGATGTGTATAGCTCTTTACCTGGTAGTCTGAGGGGTAATGAAAATGAACTGGCGCAGATGCTGCCGCTCAGAGAGCTCAAGAAGAAGGTCTAGTGAGATTCGCCGATTATGCATATCCTTCATAGAAAAAAGAAAACAATGTAAATGTACATCTGAAATATTGGTCAAATAAACAAATAAATAGTAAGTATTCAGCTTAAAAACACATTGGTGTATATAACTATAATATCTGACATGCGTACCATGTAGACATCAAACTCGTCCAGACACCTGAAGGGTGATTCAGTGATCTCCCACAATGACAGAATGAAGCAAACGGTGGAGAAGGATCGCTCTCCACCAGACAGAGACCGCATGTCATTGATGTTGTCTTTCTCTTGACCTGGAGGCTTCACCTAAAACCAACACATTACCTCAAGTGAAGGGAGAACTCAGCACCAACAGCACATATTTCCCACCGTGCACAACATGCTGTACTGTGTACTAGGTTATGAGAGTATACAGAGTTCCAGTACAGTAACTGTTAACTCTTTAATACGCATATCTGGAATGTTTTCCAAATTCCTGGAATCCAATTTTTTCTGGGGCTGACTCCCACCTCTTATACCAAATATAATATAATATAAATACTAACATAATATTATCCTACATACTACAATAGACTCAATCCTACATACTAAAATAAACTCAGTTAACTCATTAACTAATTATCAGAGCCTTAATGGGCTGAATTAGGTAAGCAAGGAAACTGTGCAATGTTGAGGTTATCTGAGACCAGACTTCAATTAAAGGAAATAAAAATAATAACACAACATACTGAAATGGAGAGGGTTTCATTGTTGTGATCAAACATCATGGACCCACAGCAGTGCAGCTTGATAAGGAAATTGTTGAAGTATAACTTGCATCTCACAGAGAGGGATCTGCCATAACAGGACACCAGAGATATTTTGTAAATTTGGTTCCAGGCACTGATTAAATCATGTAAAATTAAGTCATGTCAATGGATAAACCTTGTAAAAGCTCTGTAAGTATGGTCTACTTTGACTTCATGGTTAAACTATAATTTACACATAAAAACCAATCAGCATGCTTCTTTATAACATTTCTTGAGATAGTATCCTTGTATGCATTCATAATTACACAGTATCAGTCAAACTACCTTCGCAGCGTTTTATATCGGGCCTGCCTGTCAGTCATGATGTTGTCCAGACGATCAATGAACCTCTTCAGATCTCTCACTTGGCCGGATTTGTTTTTGTAATTACCATGAGCCTCTGCATATTCCCTATGAAGTAATAATAAATTGTTTAGATCATGCTTATTGAATAATAGAACACAAAATCCACCAGGTGGTAAAATACGTACCTAATCACTTGCTCCTGGTTGCCATGGCTGCTCTCTTGTGAGCTGATCTTTTGCCGCAGACGTGTGATCTCTGTATCAATGCTCTCAGCACTCCGATCTGGTCTTTGAGGAATGGGACAGATTTCTCTGGCTTTTGCTTCAAAGTCCTAAAGAAAAAGAGGAAGCAGGGATTACAAAGCTAAAGTGATCAGATTTATGTCCTTCTGACTGGCCTTCCAGAATGATCCATCAGTGCAAACTTAAAACTCTTTTTTTAAAAATGGCATCCATAAATTAAACTCTTCTCAATAAATGTTTCCCAAGATTCTTCAATTTGGGTCCCTTTTGAATAAAAAAAGTTAGCTTATTTGATAAAATGCTACTTTTTGTCTAATACTATATAATACTTAAAATATATGCAAAAGTCTGAACCTCAATATTATCAAAACATGTTGATATGTATTAACATTATGCTCACCACATACTAATCGACTGTTCAGAGGCAAAACCTAACTTACTTAAACTTACGAATGCTTTTGACCAATTCACGTGAAAACATGAATAAGTATATAGCTCGACTTTGAGGTATCTTGTTAAGTTAGACATGTGTTTTTCATGCACTATAATACATTTCATGTTCCTCAAAAATAACCCATCTTTTTGCCTTCTGAATAAGTAAAATTTAAATGCATATCTTTGTGTTTAAACTTCTTGTTGCTCTTTATTTCTCCAAATGTTGAATATATATTTTGCAATCTTTCTGCTGCCTAATTGCAAAGTGGGAACTACTTGCAAAGTCTGCATGGAGCCCAACAATGGTCTAAGAACACTTTTCAAATGAATGAAGTGCAGGATAAACTGCAGGACCCCTTCATGTTACCTCTTTCTCTTCTTCTTTAAGGGCAAGTTCAGCTCTCATGGCCTGAATATTATCCTGATGTGCTTTGAGTTTCTTTTCCAAAATCTTGAGGCTTTGCTCCAGTTTACTGCACTCGGCCGCAGCTTTCACTTGCTCCTCCTGCTCAGGACAAAACAAATGACTGAGTAATCTGTATAATTTGTTGACTTGTAATGTTTTGTCCACAATTTAGCTTCAACAACAACCTTTAACTGCTCCGTTTCATCTGTGAGCTGCTCCCTTTTATTTCTCATGTCTTGGTGTTTCCGATCAATTTCTAGGAGAGCTTTATTATGCTTTTCCAGTTCACTCTGTGCCTCTTTTACATTTTTTCTCTCCAGCTCGATTTTCTGCTCATTTTCTTGAGCATCTTCTTCCTGTGAATTTCAGGGTCATACATCAGAGTATGTACAGTCAGTGAGGTGATACTTTTCTTAAGTAACTCAACATAATTAACTGTGTTTGCATAAACATGGAATATATCACAGAGTACACACCAGGGAACTGATGTCCTCAGTCTGAGACTCCTCAATGTTCTCAAGCTCTGTTATGGATGCTTTAACCCGATTTATGCTCTCCTGTGCAATGAAAATGAGAATGTACAATGCACGAAAGAATAAAACTGACACAATCAATGTTCAAAATGCTCATATGATAGGCCTTTAAGACAAACAGTGTGTGTGGAGAAATGGCTCCATGAGGAAAGAAATGAATTACATTATTGGAAAATAGTAACATGATAAACCTGATAAACATGTTAGTAATAACACCAAATGTCTAAAAATATTTTTGCTATTTGGCTTTTCACTAACCCTCCAACTCTAATCTGTTAACAGAGGCAAACCTTTAATTGACATGCCATGTCATGTCACATAAAAAATAGCTTAAATGACAGTCATGCCACTAAAAATAAATGCTTTGACTTCTGGCATTGCTGAGAATCAGACTCCCCATGTCCTGACAGTAGGAAGAAACCTTACACAGCGACACCACTTGGGCGTCTCTTCTAAATCTCTTTTTGTTGAAACACGCTGTTTAGTGTTCTAAAGGTAGTGACAACAACCACAAGTTCAGGAAAGCAAAGTGGGACATAATTTATCACGGATTTGCACATATCCATCCATAGAAACGTCTCTTGAAAAAAGACTGTAGAGAATTTCAATGTTCGGGGGCCATGATTGTACCTGATTTCTTTTGCATGCTATGAATACACTACGCAGCTTCTCTTCCATGGACTGAATGTCTTGCTTTACAGAACTTAAGTGAAGCTGAAACCTGCTCAATTGGGCCTGATGATTTTCCACTTCTGACTGCACCAAACTGCACATGTGAAAAAGAAAATTCAAACAAAGACTTCAAACTTGCTTAAAATGAAAGTTTATTCTAGTTATTGTTATTATTTTGGCCATTGTGCTCTAAATACAACCCTGTTTCCAAAATCACTTAAACCCTATACTTAATTGAAAATAGTACAAAACAACATATCAAATGTTAAAACTTTAACAAATGTTTTACTGTTTTCCCATTTTGAATTTGATGCCAGCAACATGTTTCAAAAAAGTTGGGACAGGGGCAACAAAAAACACTGGTGAAGAAGTTAATGTTGTGTAATGCTAAAAAAAACAGCTGGTGGAACATCTCAACTAATTAGTTCAATTGGCAACAGGTCAGTAACTTGGGTATAACAAGAGCATCTGAGAGAGGCTGAGTCTTTCAGAAGTAAAGATATGAAAGACTGCACAGGCAAATAGTGCAACAATTCAAGAATAATGTTTCTCTACGTAAAACAGCAAAGAACTTGGGAATTGCATCATTTACGCTACATAATATCATTAAAAGATTCAGAGAATCTGGAGAAATCTCGGTATGCAAGGGACAAGGCCAAAAACCAATACTGGCTGGCTGTCATCTTCAGGCCCTCAGGTGGCACTGCATTAAGAACAGACATGATTCTGTAGTGGAAATCACTGCATGGGCTCAGGAACACTTTCAAAAACCACTGTCTGTGAACAGTGTTCATTGCTGCATCCTCAAACACAAGTTAAAACTGTACCACTCAAAAAAGAAACCATATATAAACAGGATCCAGAAACACCACTGCCTTATCTTTGCCAAAGCTCATTTAAGATGGACTGAGGTAAAGTGGAAAAGTGTCCTGTGGACTGAAGAATCAAAATTTGAACTTCTTTTTGGAAATCATGAACACTGCCTCCTCCAGGCTACAGATGAGTAGTATAAAATGTAAAATATGTCAAAAGAGACCCTGAACTGAAAGCCTTTATGAGGCAAGAATGCAAAAAACTACAAAACTACAGCTCCTCAGTCTGCTCAGTTCCCAAACACTTACAGAGTGTTGTTGAAAGAAGAGGTGATGCAACATAGTGGTAAACATGCCCCCGTCCCAACTGTTTTGGAATGTGTTGCTGCGATCAAATTCAAAATAGGCACATATTTTTCAAATAACAATAAAATTTCTCAGTTTCAACAACTGATATGTTGTCTTTGTACTATTTCAATTAAATATAGGGTTTAAATAATTTGGACATCATTGCATTCTGTTTTTATTTACATTTTGCACAGCGTCCCAACTTGTTGTAGGGTTGTAGGAAAATCATCCTAAAAAATAACATTGTATAATAGTTAAGATGTTACTTGCCGAATTTCTGCCTCTGGATCCCCACCGAGGTATTTGACTATAACTTCATGTTCGGGGGTGTAATTGCGATTAGTAAACACCTGATCACCCTCTGCAGTGAAGACCTCCCGGCAATTTCTTGGGGGCCTTCCACCTTGCATAAGTCTCCTTGCAACAGCCTTTTCCTGTGTTTTACAATTGTAACCAATTTCAAAATCAGTCCTTTAAGTCTTTAAAGCAAATTTAACAAAATTTTTTGTAAATGACTCCAATAATAACATACATTACAAAAACAAGTATATTTTAACAGAAACTTTACTCAAACCCAAAGAGTTTAATCAACTTACTCTGATAACAAGAATGCATTCAATGCTCCTCATATCTATCAGGCAGTTAGTTATCACAGGGTTGTCAATGATGAGGACGTCCAAAACAGACGGGAACTCTGGGTGGTGCACACCTCTAACAACATCAAAAATAAAGCAAGCAAAAAAACTTACCAATTAGCATTTTCATTCATTGTTACATTTTATCTTCAATTTATAATGACTAATTAATTAGATTTCTCCAACATATGCAGTTCAGCACCATACCATTTTCATTGTACATTACTTTAGGCATAGAGATGCAAAGCATATGCAAAGAGAAAAACTGAACACTTCAGCTGACAACCAAGAAGGTTGAATGATATCTGTTATTTTTATGGCAAATTAAGATTTTTTTTTTACTAGTAGCTCTATAATGAAGTCCTGATTTGTTTAAACATTTGAAATCATTTTTACATGAGTAATATATCTCATTGTATGAGATCCACAGCCCCCACTTTTGCACCACTGAAAATACAGGAAATGGGCTTTAACTGTCAGTTTCGTAAGCAGTGAATATTTTGCCTATTCAGTGCTGTATATCCAACTTCTCTTGAGGAAATCCACACATTCGAGGAACTCTTTCATCACTGTCAATCTACAGTCATGATGATGAAAATGAATAAGAAGTAAGGGGCTCACCGGCTTTGAACATTGTAAACACGGTCTGTGAAAGGGCACACCATTATCTGTGGCCTGCTTCCTCTGGGGAAGTGTGGAGACATCAGCTCCTGCAAGACCCTCTCATCTTTGTAGTTGTCACAGCAAAAGGTTTTCATGAAACTCCGTAAGCAACTTTCCACAGCCACAGCTAAACTTGGATCCTTAAGGCTGATGCACGCACCTGAGAAAGAAATAGATTCAAATTCATTCAAACGTTTCTCATTCAGAATAGAAAGGGTTAAAGTCTAAGAGGAAGCTGAGCAAACAAATGAAAAACAAATGTTAAGCCAGGTATTTTCATAACTGACAAAGCTTTGCATTGTATGAATGATCATAAATGCTTGAAAATTAACAATTTTCTACACATGGCATGTTTTAGCAGGAAATCACCAAACATTTCTTCTCAAACTTTTACCTGTTTTAAGCCCACTGATGGCTATGGTGATTACAGTGAGGGGCAACAAGTATTCAGATATTTTTGTTTTTGTTATTTAATGTATTTCCAGAGCATCTATCCACTTCAAATGTACATAATGTCTTTAAACATTGTACTTACAAATTTGAGCAAACAATTATGTATTCATAAGCACAAATAAATGTGAGTTTAAAAAACAAAATTGAAAAAGTATGGAAAGCATCTTGTGATAACTGCGACTGGTTGTTAAACACAGACGAAACAATAAAAACTCCTTGCCATTAATTCATCTCATCATGTTAGAAGAACGAAGGGCTGCGCATATGATACGAAGAACACCCACTGTGAAATATGGAGCTAAGAGAATCATGATGTGAGACTGCTTCTCTAGAAACAGTACTGAGGCATTATATGTCATCAAAGTAAACATTAATGGAGCACTGAACCAGGACATATCAGCCAGACCATTAGCCAAGATCTCCTGACTTGAATCTCATTGAAAATTTTAAAATTTGTAAGTCCATAAGAAGCTCCCTCATAACCTTGGGGAATTGAAGATGGACTGCCAAGAGCAACAGGTCCACATAACCACAATGCTACAAAAATTGAATGACTTGCTACTGTAGACATCAAAGTAACAAAGTACTGGCAACGAAAAACTAATGTTATTAATCTGTGGTGTCATTTGTTCTCTTTGGTTTTGTTTTCAAAACATTTTTATACTTTACTTATGAATACATACTTCATTTATGAATTTTTTCCCTTCACTGCATCTCAGAAAGCCAGAAGAATGTCATTACATTGAGTGAGTTTACATGCACGCAATAATCCGATCATAATTGGATTTCTGTAGTTTTCTGGTTATTTAAATGGTGATGTAAGCAGCACACTCCGTTTCATTGGATCGGAGAAAGGTCTGGAAATACGATTAAGAAATCCGATAAAGAGAGCTTGATCTTAGCTCAGTAATCAGATTTCTCCGTGCATGTATACTCTAACTCGGATTTCTTTCGGATTTCTCAGTCAGTGCCTGTGTGAAAACAGACTGCGGTACCGGAAATAAGCAAGCAGCGTTGCCACCAGACGGCAACAAAACACTTCTGGAGCGACGGCAACTACCAACTACATGAAACCAACTACATGCTTGACGAAATTAAAGAAGAATTAAATTAAAATTAAGAAGAATTAAAATTTTCTTCACCTTCTAGTTGATGTATGTTCATGTTCAAAAAGCCACAGCATGAAATTTGAGTTTTACATTTATGTCACATCTTCTGTAAGTTTTTTGGCTGGTTGCAAAGTGGAAATCCAATTACTGCCTGACTCATGTAGACCCGGAGTTTTCCCATTATCTGATTACTCGAGCGCATGTAAACGTGTTGATCAGATTACTGACAAAACCTGATTTTCTGCAGTTATCGGATGCATGTAAACGCACTCAGTGATAAAAAGAGAATGTTGTTGCATCATTGACATGAAAAAAAGAAATAATAACAAAAGCCCCAAATGTTCGCACAATTCTGTGATAAATAAAGCTGTCACCTATTGGCCCCACTGGTTTCTTAATGAACCGTCCCTGAGCATATGCTTTGTCAATAGACTCCAACAGCTCTGGCATGCGATCTCCAAATCGTCTCAGTCTATTGGATCTGCTGGCTGCGAGTTGGTTTTTCCTCTTCAGTTTGGTTTCTAGAGAGACCTGGATGTTCTTTTCTTCCATGCTAAAATGTTACACAGCAAAAATCACTATTAAACCCCTCTAAGAGCACTGGGACAGTAAAACAATGATTAAAGAACACGTGTGGCAAATGCTCTCCATACAATAACCAGGCTAATAATTAATAAAGATGAGTCTGCTACTTACAGAAGCTGTCATGTTCGGCTAGCCACACTACAACTTCTGTCATGTTTTACAGATGGTATGTTTTGAATTTTTAGTCTTTTAATACACTTTAACCTTCCTGTCATATTCTGTATTTATGGCTTACTAATCAGAATCAGCCCAAATGCATGAAAAAACAGCTACATCACACTAACTATCTGACAGAATGCTCTTCATTGTAAGAGGCACACTTAAATACTGTTATATATATATATAAATAACAGTTTTTAAATATACTGTGGTATTTTTAAAATGTGTCAAAACTGTAGAATAAATGCAGGTTCACCTTAGCTTGTCATATTCTTCCCTTCCTTTGAAAAGGGCTTGCTGCTTCTCTTTGATTTCCTGATTAAGTGCTATAGATTCAGCCTCAAGCTTTTCCAGCTGATTCCTCAGAGCAGATATTTTCTTTATTCGCTGTGCATGCTCCGACTCATGACTCCTTCTGCCATTACTAGCAAAAAAAAAAAAAAAAATCATCAATAATTTATGGTTATCCCAAAATATTACATTGTAAGAATAATTATGCTATCACATCTATTACATGTATACAAAATGTTATATTTATAAAACACCTATATATGTATATAAAACACACCTATTACTTATTTTGTGAATTCTCTCCTGGAGAAGGCATTGTTCCTTTTCTAACTGTTTCAGTTTATTCTCTGCACGGAAATACACCACCTGAAAAAGCAGAACTTTAAAAATCAATATAAATATGGAGACAGGAGTCAGATTTAAACAATGTGTGGACTAGAAAGTTTCTCATTATATTATATAGTAATAACTCATTATATTATTAATGCCTTGTATGTTAGAGGTTGCTGAGACACTATCAGAACAAGAATCAGGACAGTATCTTACTTCCTGGCTCTTCTGAGCTTTACTCTTGAGCTTGACCTCTTCTTTCATTTTTCTACTCTCTTCTGCCAGACGTTCCTCCTCCTCTTTCACCCTCTCAAGCGTCTGCTGAATGTCCCGCAATTTCTTTTCAGCAAGAGTAACTTTGCTCTACAGAAGGAGACACAGACCTCACAGTCTAAAAATGGCAATGCTCAAATGTTCAACACAGAGTGGCTGTACGCTTGAATCACTCTTTACATACAAGTGACACAGACACAAAGAGGAACACACAGTTTTCTGTAAGCAAAGAATAGAACAATAGTTTAATAATAGTTTGTACCTGGCAGAGCAGAAGCTTTTCTTCATGTGCACTATCGTTCTGTTCTTTGTCAATTTGTTCCTTCAACTGCTGTACTTGCCACTCCTTTTCTCTCACCTGTTACAGTAAAACCACCATTCAAGACACTGTTTGGAACATGGATAAATCTGTCTGGAAGGCTTCTATAAACACTTATATAGTGTAATATTAGGGATAGAGGACTTTAGGATCACTAACATACTTGGTAATGAATATCAAGTGGTTTACTACTGTGCTACAAACACATCATGTATAAGCTTTCCAAAGGAAAAAACTGTTTCGCATTTTACAACACAAGACATGCAACAGTGCTCAGAAAACATACCAGACACCACGCCATCTTTTTCTTCAAATCCTCCAGAGTCTGCTTCATATTTTCAAGCGCTGATAAACTCTCATACTTTTCTTTCTTTTGTAAAAACAATTGTCTCAGGTCTTTGAGACACTGAAAATACATAGAACATGGTATTTACTAATCAATCAGAAGAGACTGATGAGATAATGTGTATAAATATATACAAATAATACAATAATCTTAGAAAAAAAACAGTTTACCTCCTCCTGCCTTTCCACCTGGTCCCGCGTCACAGCTTTGGTCTGCTTGATATGAATGTAGTCTCTTTTCATCTGCTCTAGCAAAGTTGCCTTCATGAAAAACTTTAAAGACAATAGACATACAATGACTGTAAGTGAAACAGCTAATGAGACTCTACTGAGCAATTCAGTATTAAAAAAGTGAGAAAGACAACTTCAGAAAACTGCATTTAATGTCTGCAGTGAGTTCATACGTAACACTATGACCTGATGTAAATATAAAAAAAAAGGTTCAGTAATCAGTACGTACTATAAATCATTCAGTTAATCTTAATCTACTTTTCCTTCATGAGAAGTTCTCACCTTGTACTTATCTGCTTCACTTTTTGAATGCAGGAACTGCTTACTCATTTCCTGATTTAGGATAGAGACTGGGTTGTCAACCTATAATAAGAAGTAAAACGACGGCTTAAAAAAAAATCAATAAAAGACATGCAGTAAGTGAAAATAACCTGTATTTAGCTCTAAACAAAATGCAAAAGCAACCTGTATATTGAAATGGTCCAATATTGCTGTTAACTCTTCTTTCTTAGTGGAAACAATGTGACCTAAAAACAGAGAAAATCTGAGCTTGGGGTTTGTATTGAGGTGAACATGTTGGCCAGCAAAAGTATAATATGTTACCAGGTTTGTTTTTGATTTTGCAAGTCCTGCACCCATCGCTTGTGATGCGCTGCTCAATGGAGATGCAATCTCCATATATATCACCTTTATAAGCATCACTCCCTCTGTTTCGCAATTTTACTGTGACTTCTGCAGAGCTAAGAAAGACATAACAGATGCCACATAATATATTAAGAACCATAAGATAGTTATTTTAAATGATGAGTAAACACTAGTTCTTTATAAATTGAACTGACCTCTCGCCATATTTTACAAAACTCTTCAGAGACGCTCCTCTGTTGGTTGTAGTTGCTTTTCCACCCAGGCCCACAATAAGTGCAGTGAGAATTGCACTCTTCCCACCTGACATTGACACAATAATTATATTAGGGATCGTTATCAAGGTACAGAACAGCCAAATGATCAGTATTTGTACTCTACATTTGCTTTCCCACCACAGGTAAACAATCAAATCCCACCAGTGCTAAACTTCTAAAATACTCACAATGAAACATTAATGCAGTTTAAAGAACTGGGCAACTCCAAAGCAAAGCTCAGGGAAGAATCATATTGGAGGCCTTCATCGTGTTCCCTGGTAGGCACCCTTTTATTGCCAGGTAAAATTCACCTACATTCTGTGGAGAATCATGAAGAAATGGTACCTGATCCTAAAGATCTCTACCCTTCTACCAACCTTAAAAAAGGATGAGTATGCCAATTTCACCTTCAGGTATAGGGGCTTGTGTACCAGTTGAGTGTACAACAACAATGTATGATGTATAAGATCCTGAGGTTGCTCCTGCTTTGGTTGTAAACTCCACTTTTAAGGAGAATTCCACCAAGTTTTTTTTCCTGCATAATTAAATGGTTAAGATGTAAACAAAGTCATTCTGAGTGGTTTGATATGATATGCACCATCCTAAAGAAGAGTCAGTTCACAGTGCTGGCGATAGTAACCAGATGTCTGAAATGTTACTTCAACAGCTACCTCACATAATGTTACCGCACAAAGTGGTTATGAATGCCTGAGACACTGTTCTACTATAGTTTTGAGATAAGGTTTTGACTTAAAACATATTTCAAGGTACATGCAGAAAGTTATGTGTACAGTGTTGAGATTCAAAAGAGCTCACAAAGACACTAAGCAGATGTAGTAGCCCCTGCTTCATTATAGGCACCTGTCACAGGAGTGAAAGTCAAGGTTTGGCCCACCTGCCATTTTGTAGTGTTTAGGGCTGAACAATTTGGGGAATATATAAAAAAAAAGGGTTTTTCTGACCAGTATTGTAAATGTGATTTAAATTGCAATTATCTGCTATAGATTCATGTCCAGGATTGTTTTGTGGCCAAGAAGACCAGCATATCCACTTTTTATGGCTTGAGGCTTGAACGCTGAGCATACTATGCCACCAGCCAGTTGTGGTTTTGTTGTTGTACACACCACACGGGTGTTTCGTTACTTCTAACTGATCTGACTCATCTGCAGACAGTTCACAAGCCCAGTGGTGTTAGGTTAAATTTCCCCATTTAAAAAATAAGACAGCATTGTTGATAATATAGGCTATGATTAAAACAACAGCTGTTGTGGTTTGACAAACTGCACTCGTAACATTGCGATTTCAATATAAAACAATTAAGCTTTCAGCCCAAGTAGTGCAGCTCTGGCACAACTACTGTTTAAAATGATTATGACTACACTGCCTGATTCCCTAGACATTGTTTTATAACAGTTTTTATGTTTTTGGCCTAAAATGTTTTTTTAAAACTGTTCATGGCACACAAGAGTCTCCAAAGAATCCTTTTTTTTAATATATCTACTGCTATTTACCTATTATAAACACTGCATTTAAAAACTCAGAAGACACAAGTGGGTTTACAGTTTATTTTACACAGCACATAAAATGGCTATATTTGCACTGCTGACATTGCAGCCCCTGGTCCCCATCACAACCAGTGTAAAGAAAATATGAATCTGTAAAGACACTCTGAATGACTTTGTTCATATCTCAACGACTGAATTACCCTGTAAAGTATAATGTATCATAGTTATTCATCCTATATATTTGAAAGAGAAGACCAAACAAAGAGTTAAGGTGCTACAATGTAGTAACTTGAATTCTGATCATTCTTACTTCCATTGTTTCCAACAATAAAGTTTACGTTTGGTCCAAACTGGAAAGGGCCAAGCAAATGGTGGCTCATAAAGTTCTTCAAAGTGATGCTATCAATTACACCAATATCTCCTGCGCTCTAAAAAGCAAAAACAGAGTGGCTTAAGTGCAGAGTCCAAAATCATTAGGATTCTGTTAGTTTATTAACTTAATGATTCAATTCACACACCGAGGAAGAGAAAGAATGCTCCTGATGAAACCCTCCCTCTTCATCAATGTCATCCTCATCTTGGACATGGGTTGTGTCCTCTGTCCTGCAAATTTTGCTGGGTTTTGGCAGACTCTGGACATTGGACTTCCTCTTGTTCATTGTACAAATATGCTCAAACTGTGGAGAAAAGCAACAGCTAGATCACTTTGTTGAGTGATGTTGGAGAGATGTCTTTGTGTGCATGCACTTCCTCATCACAGCCAACTTAAATAGAGTCAAAACTGAGCTATAACGACAATGAAAGTGCAGTGAGAAGCCATGAACTTAAGTCTGGTTCAGAATAAAGCTCCAAAGTAGCCTTGTACTCACGCTAACTACTGAAATAAACATTCAAACGCTAACGGGGTTCTCTCTTACCTACCTGTACTCATTGCACTGAATTGGATAAGAGGTAAGCGAAATACAAAGGAATTAAAAAGGCACTCTCTTTTTCGCTAATAACTTCAGCACTGCGCTGTCATGGCTGAAGACAACACAGTCCGTCAACTCAAGTCAACCCGATTACGCTGCTCTGACTTCATTTCAGACAAGGGACAAACTGTTATGCCGAATATAGTAACTAGCCCACTAGATATTTCAGAAGCATTCAGTAACAAGAGCATTTTAATGTGACTTACTCCGTTCCCCTGCATGTGGAAGTGAATGTCTTGTTTTAAAAAGCTAACTATATTTGCTGGCTGCTTCCTGGTTAGTTACTGTTGTGAACTGTAGGTGTGGCTAAAGCTATGCTAACCTGCTGGGCAGTTAGCCCAGCACCTTCGCTCGGCTCAGAGAGACTCTCCGTCTAGACAGGATAACGAAACTACTGTTTTGATGTCACTTACTTCTGCTTGTACACATAATCAGAACAAGTAATGAATAAGAAGCGTTCAGCGACTTAACGTTACATGTTAACATGGTGAAATACATAACGCTCATTTTAGTGCATACGGGGAGTTTACTGTCAGTAAGTGACTGCATTGCCTTTAAGCCATCATCAGGAAATGCACCGAAAACAGAGCAGCAGCAGCCTAGATCCCGGTACAAAAAAATCTGACCCACTCTATAATGGCCTAGATATCGATCCCGCGGGTGAAGTCTCGTCTGAAATTAGTTTCGGACAGGACAGTTTTACCGATCAACTTTAAAAGCAGCTAAATATAACTACAACCACAGTTGAGAAAATGCAGACCGATAGAGGGCGCCGTTGAGTGCCCAATCAGCAAAGTGCGCTGTCTGGTGAGAGTAAAACAAACGTATTTTGGATTTTTAAAGTCGTTTTTCCACTGCATGGTACCGGCTCGACTCGACTCCTTTTTGGTTTTCCATTAGGCAGATCTGGTGCCGGGTACTATTTTTGGCACCAATTCTGTCGAGGTTCTAAGCGAGCCGAGCCGACGCCAAAGGTGACGTAAAAATTTACAGATTCCTGATTGGTCGGAGAGAATCGCTAAACACATATGCTAACGTTAGCTAAATTAATCTCTTGCGTCGCCTTGTTTGAGCAACCTGACTGAACTCGTCTGGACTCAGATATTTCCCAAACTATCATGTTTTTTCCAGCAGTTTTTGTGTCGCTGCCACCAGCCGCTACTGAACAAAATTTGTCTCCTTCACGTCAGCAGTTTCATTTAGTGTCACTTTGACGATTAGCTACACTGAGGGGGTGACAGTTACCATACCTGCAGTGGAAAAGAGACTTTAATGAACTTTAACCTAAAAATGTTTTATATTTTTTATTGGTTCATTGTTTGTATTGTTAATATTAAAATCTGGAGCAATGGGAGATACCTGTGGGAACTGCTTTAAAACAAATACTCTGTAAATTCAAAAGACTGAGGACATGGACACTCACTGGGAAAAAGAGGTTCCCCAGGACTCTGCTGCACTTTTAATTGAAAAGATTTTCAATTTTTATATTATTCAAAGTTTTATATTGTTTTGTATGTTGATGAAGTGAATTGTGTAATTTAGTAAACTGTAGAAATATTTTAGAAAATGTTAAAATCTTGATGTTTTTGTAATTTGTATTTCTATGCTCTGTTTTGAAGATGTATGTACTGAAAAAAAATCATTTTCAGTATTCTTTCACTGCTGTTACATATTTTAATGTTTTGTTTCTGGTTGGTGGTGGGCAGAATAAGTGATTGACAATAGAAATGTAATGAAAGATTGGGTGCAGTGCAGTCAAAAATGATTGGCTGGAATCTCGCCCACTGGCCACACCCACTGTTGGTTTTATTTTATTATCATTTTATGTATGTATTTATTTATTGGTAGGGAATTGCACATAGTTTACAGAGTTTACACAGCTAGGAATATACAAGCACATATGAAAGCAACTACAAAACAAATTGTATTGCGTAAGGAAAAACACTAATATAAAATAGACTAAATTAAAATTAATTTAAAATAGATATAAATTAAAAAGAAATTGAAAAGGAGAGCATAAATATGAAAAGCACATTTACGGGATACATACAAAACGCTCATAATATTTCAAAAATTTAATATTTTTGCTAATATTAATGAGTTTAAGAGAGCTTTGCTACCTTTGCTCTCCTGAATGTGGTATTTGGTGATAGAAAGAATAAACATTTTGCATGTCTTCATTGTCTTTACTAAAGAACCTTGACGAACCACATTTATAAGAGTGTTTCAATCAAGAGAATAAAGCTGAGAATATAAATACCTCTTTTTAACTGTTTTTGAGAAATAATGTTACCTGTTTTTGTGTTCAAACTATTCCAGAAAATTGCTTTGTGAGGCGAGAAGTGCAGGTAACACATTCAAAGGGGCTGCTCCTGAAATTTTCATTATTTTACACATTATTTCGAAGGCAGATTACATTTTTTGACATTCTATTAAAATGGTGGACTCTGCCGGATTTGCGCGTTTTTATCCGCAGTGATGGTTGTAACGATGCTTCGACGTAATCGGTCACGTGTTTGTGGCAAACTACACAGCTTCTCATGATAACGATAACGATACTCGGCAGAAAACCAATGAAAACGACGAAGTGGTGTCGGAGTTAACGTTGTTATGATGAGGTTACAGGAACACACAGGTGAGTGAAACGACGCATTTGGGTTAAACTACGATGTTGCTTAAAAATGTTAACAGAAGCGGCGCTGCACAGTTCTCGAGAAAGTCAAGCTTATCATTAACTGTTGCCACACGACAATACATTTGACGCCAAAGCCAAACGGGCAATTCTAGGGCACAACTGCTGTTTATTTCCAGCACATAATTCTTTAGTGGTGTACGAGGGGGGAAAATCGTTCAAGTTCTGCTGTTATTTCAGACTTTAACAGGCTGAAAATGTGTTTGAAATGGCTGCCATATTGGAAAAAACAAATTTCATTTTCAGAACTATTTTTATGTCTTTTATTATCTGATACTGTTTAGGCCTATTTGTATGATTTTATTATCTATGTTTTTATTTATTTTATTGTGGTACTTTTTTTTTTTTTAAAGGACTTGCATTTGGCTAATTTGTACCACAACATGGCCCAGTATACAGCTGGGTTCTCAGCCCAGATCTGGCCTAAACAGTATAAAGTGAGTAGAAATGATGATTGTGGCACAGATCTGGCCCAACTACATTCTTGGCCCACAATATTCATGCCAGAATTGGACCATAAATAAATGAATGAATGAATGAATGAATAAATAAATAAATAAATAAATAAATAAATAAGGCAAAACCATAGGCAGCTGTATTTCATCTGTAGTCAACCAACACTC